>JAQGBX010000813.1:0-30329 GCA_034698745.1 Megaphyllum sjaelandicum
AGTATTCATGGCAGTTAACATCGAGAAACCCTTTCATAATTTTGAATGCGTCAATGAGCATTCCACGTGTTCTCCGGATGAGGATGGACCGGTTGAGCCCGCCGTTCGTTTCGATTTCCATCCAGCTCCTCCACCCCTCTCGATAGGGATCCACGATCCATGATAAAAGCCAACACGTCGCATTTCGAGGTTTGATTTCTCGTCATCGGGCCGGTTAAACTGGTTTCCACCAAACCAGATTGCCAGACGCTCAATATTGATCCGAAAACAACGGCGAAAATAGGTCACCTTTTCAACGCCCTTTCTCTCCGTTCGCAGATGGATGCTGCATGAGGTGATTCGGGTCGTTGTGATTATCTCCTATGAGTCACGTTTTGCTAAGGACTTGAACCTGTACGAGAGGTGGGGGGGTGAGTTCGGTTCCTAAACAGTGTCCGGGTAGGGTCCTACCAACCCTCCTGTTCTGGGGCAATTACAGGTGATGAACGCACGCAGACATTGTCCACATCCCCTCGCCACCGAAATTGATGAATCCAATCAAGGATTCAATTCCAGACATCCCGGATTCTGGTGGAAATTTCCCCAAAAATAAGTGCTTTTTTCTGTAGCCCCTCTTTCCCCCCTTCCTATACAGTATTAATTCCTATCCGTGCTCTTCGGATGCGCATATGGTATTTTACGTAACGTTTTGGGTGGGGTTGAGATTTGAATCCACCGGGGCTTTTGCAATGGGCAGCGTGGATTGGGTTGGGGAAAAAAATGAATAATTGCATCGACCTTGTAAACTGTTATTTTCCCCGAAAATTGCTTAATCTTGGGACCTAGGGATCAACTGACGATCGTGGGAGGTTTGCCAAGGATGTTCCGGTCGAGGGACGAGCGTTTCTGTTCATTCTGTTGACAAGCTAAGGCAAACCTGCAGTCGCCATGGCAATATCCAACCGACTCATTTCCATGGCTTTGCAATTTGTAACTCGGAAACGGTTGGTTTTAGAAAAAACCCCATCAACGGAAAAGACGCGAAGAGAGCTTTAGGCTACGTTACCTGGGATGATATAGTGATCTTTTTTTTATGAAATCCATATGAAGTGATATATAACCGGAGCCACTGAAGGGCACAATTCTCGAGAATGATGTATATGGATTCATATACTGTGTACAGTATGCATCATAAGCCGTCAACAGTGACGTAGGTATATATTTTCAATGAGGAGAGGGGAGGGATGGGTAAAGGGAGTTAGGAATCTATATACAGTATATATAGTGTAAATTTTTTCACAACTCCTCTGACCTGAGCCCGTGGTTGCCGATTGCACTATGATCACTATCGGCACATTTAGCAGCATCAAAAACGAATATCACTTTTCAGGTGTACAATACAGTATTTAAGAGTCGTATTGTATTCGAGTGTAGCTACCTGTACATGTACATAAATTAAACACACGATGACTTTTGACGTCTACTTATGACGGATCCGAAGTTATTCCATCTGTGGCGTCTTCAAATGAACACCCTGTATATCGATACTACGATTACCATACATATTATTTTTCAATTTTTTTGCGATGGTTGCAAAGGTCTCACTTTTTTACAGTTAAAACAAATCGAGTTTAAATTCACTTCTCACAGCATCACCCTGTGAATATACGAATTTATGATGGCATATCGCAGATACCAAAAGCTACTACAAATGCGTAAGAAAATCGGGAAATAGTTTTTGGGAATTCAGTACACGATCCAAAAAGAGCTGATTGTAATTGTGAAATAATTTTCACGCCACGTGTCAGGAAGACTGAATATCCTGCGAATTTGACAACCGAATTCAATAGAGAGGATATTATATAATAATTGCTAATACGTTTTTAGAATCGCATATTATAATCGACGAATAAATTAATCTGAATTCACCCGCGGTTGACAAAAGATAATTAAACGAGATTTGCCTTATACAGAACTTAACCGCAACAAATGTTTGATTTAAAAGAGTATTCAAGATGAGTAACTATATCTTGAAAACAAATTTTCAACAATTGCAATTACACAACTACAAAAACACGTCGATATTAACCCATATTTGTAATATTAAAATGAGACCTTACAATTTATTGAATTGCATAATTTTTCAAAATTAAAATTGCGCGATGCTTCGCATTGCTACGAATGTACCATTGTTAATAGTTTATTGTTAATCTGGAATTGATAAGAGCTAGTAAAAGTGCAAATAAAAAACAACAACTGTAATAAATGTTTAAAAAAATAATCTCGGCCCACAAAAGATGTAGTTTTTCACACATTAGACAATATTTGTATCGCAACATGTGTCCTAATTCCTGCCAACAATTTAAGAAGCAAACAGTTTTGAAATTTTTCGCACGTAAAACATTATTAACTGTTATACTATCAACTTAATTAAGATCCGATTTAATCTGGATTCGCGTTAATGACAAGCACATTTTGTGAGCGGAATATTTTAAGCTAGCACGAGCACCTACTCGGTTTAATCACTTCCATTTTCTCCAAATTATCGCAATAATTTCCATTGTTTTTCGCGGCACGCCTAGTGGGCCATGCAGGAAAAACTCAATTTTTTTGGAGAAAAATATGCCCGTCACAATTCTAGGAAATTCCATGGAATGGTGTCTTTAACCCCCCGCACTGCTTACGACAGAAGCCTGATATGAGCCCCGAAAAAATGACATTAATGAAAAATGCAAATAAAATGCGAAGAGTGAGTGAGTGACGTTGGTCGACAAATACCAGAAATTCTGTAAAAAGCACTTTCAGGAAAATGCCATTGGGGTGGACGAGGCAGTCACAGGTCGGCGTATCTGTTGACCAAATGACCACCCTGGGGAATCGCTGCTCATCCAGTATTCCGTTCCTGTCGTCATTCTGCTTATTGAAGTGACTCATGATTGTTTTCCCTTACCAACCCACGCTCGCATCTCTCGGGGGGTCTTTCATAAAGTTCGTCCGCCCCCAAATTTTTTCTTTTCTGAATTGGTTGTTTGTGTACACGCACTTCACTTTTATTTCTCAAAATACGCTATCGCGCAAAAGTAAATTTTTGCCATTTTGAAGGAAAGTCGACCGCATCGACACCGAAAAACATAGCTGTAGAAAAATAATTTCAGAGCGAACGGAAATAAATTTTGTCAAAAAAATTCACTTTAACGTCGATTTAAACCAGAACTTGAACTCACCCTCGGTACAATGACGCGTATATCCAGGGCCATAAAAATGGTAATCGTATATACTGTATATGTACATGTACATGTATATACAGAAATAATGACATTTCAAACTGTGAAACTGCTCTTGAAAACTACGAAAATACCGTGAATTTCCACATCGAATTGCAGTCGAACCTCGTTAAGACGAATCTTAAGGGACGCCACTCCTTTTCCAACCCCCCCACCCCCCACTTAATCGTAATTCGTATTATAAGAAGCCATAGAAAACGGCTTCAACAATAAATTCCGAGTCTCTGATAATAATACTAAGTTTCATGCAAGTCAGGATGAATTTCTACACCACGTATACGAATGGGAAGGTGCTACAAATTTGATCGGAGATTATCCGTTACACATTTCTTTTTTTATACATCTAAAGTTCGTTTTAACGTATCATACGCGCGAATGCTCAGAAACTCGACAATTCATTCGTTTTAACCGATAATTTTTAATATCCGAAACTAGAATTCATCTTAAACGAAGAAATTAACATAACCTATATAGGACAGGACTGAAAATGAGTTTCTATCGTATTTTCATCACTCCCATTTCTCGACTTCATTCCCGTTTCGCGTTTCTGAGAACTACGAAAAAGCCGCGAGATGTTACATTTGGTTTTCTCCCAGAATGGCGTGGGTGGGTCAGAGGCCATCCATAAAGGCCGTTCACGAGAGTAGCTTATCGCGAGTTGAGCTGCCGTTGTCCTGCATGGACGGCCCTGATACGAGCTTCATTCCCCACCGGCAATCTCCCCTCTACAAAGCTCGAAGGTTGCCTCTTCAGACGACTTAAAAGCACCACGTGATCGGCTGAGTGAATGAACGAGGCAAGGTGCTCTCCAGCCGAGCCACCATTACTAAACATTACTCCGTCCTCATTTTCGTCGAGCTCTCGCCCGAGTAGGTTGCCTCAGTTTTCGCTGACCACCAACAACAACAACAGGTAGTCACCCTCCGTTTCTAGGCCACTCCGATCTACGAAATAGCCTCGAGGGTTCGCTAGGGTGCGTTCAATTAGCACCGGACGACATCGCCTTCTCATTTCCTCTCTCGTCTCATTGATCTCACCAACTGCGGCTTCACTCCGTGCCGGGAGCGCCATGACCACGGGATACCGAGCCACGATCCTCCAGAAGTATCATTCTGCTGCGGGCTTCGTCCGCGGTTGATGCGTCGGTGCATTTTGGAATATAACCTCGCAGTTATCCCTTACAAATTACAAACACGGTGCCAAACAGCGTCTTTATTTGTCGAATTGCGTGCCAGTGCCAAATTTGAGGAGTTTCTTACGATATTCCTCGAGCCACGAACCTGACTTTAGGCCAAATTCAATCGTCAGTTGTTGTTTTTCTAAAGCTGAACTTCCGAAAAAACCTTACATTTCTGTCGGTCTCCAGGACTTTAAGAACGCTGCGACACATCCGTCGCATCATTGGCCGCCACGATCTGTCGGAATTACCCCGAAAATTACGTGCCAGAGATTTGCGAGAGGCGTCTGTCGACTTGTCGGGGAAGTGGATCGATGAGAATTTTGGACGCTACGCTGAATTATCGACAATTCGTACATCGGTGTTGTACTATTAACGGTCGTCGGTATTAAAACCAGTCGTCCTCCACCGAGAAGATCGGACTTTCTGGTTCGGAAAAAAATCTTTGTGAATTTTAAGATAATTGTATACCTATCTCGACCTAGTATCGAAGGAACAGCGTGTGGAACGTTCGGCTATATTGTTCCAGACTTTCGTATCTTGGATATTTTTCCTGGGATTTCTTGACGTCACTACGGGTTATTTCGTCGAGTATTTCGCTGGTGGAAAAAATCTGAACCATGGTGATCGTGGAGTCGGATTCCGCCCCCGTGGGAGGCCCCTGCGCGTGCGGGGGGTGCGAGTGCCTCTTGGGCTGCACCAGGGTTCAGCTGGCCGCCGAAGACAGCGAGGAAGGGGTGCCGAGGTCGCCCCCCGCGGACGACAATGGAAATCCCGAGCAGGTGAGCCAGGTGCAAATAAGCAAACAAGTGAGGTCCATTTTGGGTCTTTTGTGTTCCTCGGGCACGAGTTGGGTATACTTCTTACAATTTTCACAAAAGACGGCAGCCTGTAAGGTAACCCCAGCAGCTGTCCGATCCTTTCTTGGAACCTGTTCCTTGACTCGATCCTCGGTATTCCGTTATCTTTCTAGTGACCGCTCAAATGTTGATGTTCCCTCAAAAAACGCTTTAAACGCAACATATAAAATCGTGTACAATTTCATTTTTAAAAATCCAATGCCGCATCAATTCGTGAGCTATAACTTGTCCAAAATTCAATTTTGACAAGATCAAAATCGGTACATGTACGTAAAAGCTGTCTTCGTGTTTTCATGATTTGTGATTGGTGGGCGGGAATACTGCGAGACAATGACCAAGCTAGTCAAACGCACGGCCAGCATCTGAGAATACTTTTCCCTATAACGACAGCAATCTAATTTCAGCATGCAGGTTACATCTGGTCGATAATGGCCAAAGTTTAAACCGTTAGATTTTCCCAAGGGATTTGTGCGGATAACACGAAGACAGCTGTACAAATAAGTCTCTTCAAATGCCTTTAACCAATATTGTTTTTAGATAATTTGATATTATGTCTTTAGATTAAGCTATAGGCTATACACGTATACGTGTCGTGCATGTACTCGAAATTTCTTGCTGCTAGATATGTTTTATGCGAAAAAATTGACGTATACTTGTATTGACGGTGCATGTAACGTTAACCTACGTCCACACTCGAGGAACATACTGGAACTTTTTGTTGCCAATTGTTTCCATTTTTTAAAAAAATATACTTGAATTCTTACATAAGTTTGTTTCCAGTTAAAATTTCCAGAAGCTAACTTATGTAGTTTGTATACTGTAAGTTGAAAAGTCTAGAAATAAAAGGCAACAGTAAGCGACAAGAAGTTTCTCTGTGTTTCTTCCAGTACGGGCGAATAACTTAAAATACAATACACGCGTTTGCCCATCTTTACTCATCGGCTTCTTGCATCAACTAAAAAAAGTGAAATTCACCAGAAATTTAGCGTTATTCATTGGTTGGGTTCACGAAGAAATGGACAAGTTCGGATGCAGTCAATGCACGGGATCTTTTGTTGCACCTACGAAAACCTTTTTTAGCCCACCTTATAGTCGTGGATTTTTCCCAGGACATGCAGGTTAGAGACCCGGTTTGATAACGTTTCGGGACGTCAAGACGAAGCCACGCACCCCAATTTCAGCGTATATTAAAGACAATCTCCGGTATGGCTCAATAATACCGTACTTGGGCGACCTAAAATGGCAGGAAGTTATTAAAACTTCTAGGCTAAAAACCACGCACCACGGAATGTTGAAAATAAAAAGATGTCGTTCGGACGGGGCGAAGACAACCCCTTTCCTTTTTTAGCCAACTTTTCGGCTTCTTTCCCACCGCGCTTAACCGAGAATGCGTGCATTATTACGAAATAAGCAGTTTCTCCGGTGAAAAAAAAAAGTGCGAATCACGAACACGCTGAGTTCGTAAAAAGCAGTTTAAAGCAGGTACATGTATAGCAGCATGCATCATCCACCTGAATGAGGCTCGTCCTCCGTAAGCTTAATTAAAAAACTGCGATTTAATTTAAAAAATTCGACGAATAATAAAGCGCGAGTGGAGCGAACCGAAAACGTTATTAAGAAGACATTAATTACTCGTTCGCTTTTGAATAACGGCTAATCTAATCAAAAGTGGGTTGCAAGTGCAAACCGCTGAAGTTCATTGGCTGCTCTCCCGAACGAAGAAGAAGCACTTTTTAGAAGCAATTTGGTTTTCGGATAACAATTTTGGGCCCCCCTCCCCCCGGAACGTGAATTTCGCCCGAAGAAACCGTTTCAGGAAATAGTCAACGCGTCATTAGCCAATTACATCGCCGTGTCGTTTTAATTTTTAATTATAGCGTTGATTGGTATCTTTCTCAAATCACCTAACGATTTGTAGTTTTTGAATTTTTCATAAATTTATGCTGGTTTTATTAGAAGGTGAGCATGCGGGGCTGTGTTTCGGTGCCTTAATTCGTGGTCCTCGTCGGACAAATGAACAGGAAAAATGTATTTATGGAAATGCTGCTCTTGTTTACTTCGATAAATTATACAGACATGTACAACATTTGCTCAAATTTCCCCGGATATGTGGTAATACTGTATGCTCATGCCAAGGGCAGTGCCGTTTGAGTTTATAATTTAATGCATCGTATATATTTTTGTTAAAAATGCCTACGCATCATGCACAGTTAATACATGTAGACGTTCTTTAATTCTAACCATAAAAGAGGACTTTTTCGTCCCGATTTAAAAAAGAAAAAAACAACTACGGGCGAATCAACATAAGCACTTCGCTCGTGTCTATTTCGCAAGACGTTCCTGTTTCGCCGTCTAGCAAAATATTCAGTTTTACTGAAAAAAACCCACAAAAAAAAAACATCTCTTAAAGAAACGTAGGCTACGTTGCAATATGGGAGAGGCAATATAATGCGCTATACGCAGGTTTTCGGTACAATTTCCCAAAAAAACTCCCCACATGTCAGATGTGGGGCGAAATCAATTCGCGTTTCAACGGTCGCTCACATATTTTTTTAAATGTGGAACAGATTCATGGTCAGACATCTGTTTTTAACTTCCTGTTCCTCGGAATACGCCGAGAATCACTTGGAGCCATTTAAGTTTTACCAAAATTACCGTGTAGGGGTATTTGAATATCTGGCACTGGTCACACGATCTGGGCTACCAATAAATTCGTAGAATAATGATTTCAAATAGAAAAGCCCACGTGTGCCCAACCCTGGCCAATTTACCGGAGGAGGTCGAAAAGCGAGGCCGTGCCGAAAATTGAATTATTACCGGCGTACGTTTTCTTTTCGAAAGAAAATCGATAATAGAATGGGTCTATAAAATGCCTAAATGACACTGAACTGATAACAAAAGCCGTAAGCCGTTCACAATGGGATCAGTTACGCCTAGCACTAATTAACCTGCCATTAAAAGCGTCAATCAGACGCACATTTCGAAGCAAAAACTGAATTACCTCGCCAAAGTTGTCGATTAAATATCGCTTATTATTCACCCACGCAACATTGTGCGAGCTAGAGGTTCTGGTTTTAGGATGTTTTAAAACTATCTCCGAAATATTTATTACCGTCGAGCCTGAAAGCCAAAAATATACGTTTGGTTTAAAAAAAAATCTAATGCCAGGTTGCGCAATAAAGCGTTCAATTAATTGGTTACAAAAAAAAAGTTTCGACCAATGCTATATCCATCATCACCGCTGATTAGCTATTCATTTATGCGTCATTCGCGATATAACAGCTAGCGCACGTACCTATATCAGAAATCTATAAATCTCGCAGCCTGGCAACAAGCTATTTAGAGATCTCCAAACAGCTGCTCAAATCTAAAATAGGCAACATGCGGCATGTTATGTAATCGCGCTACATTTCATTATTATTTTCTTAAGAAGCGGGTTTCCGGAATTATCCTACGTGAGAAATGACATTTATAGGAGATGCATTCGCGATGTACCGTTCTTCTTATTTATAAATTAATTCGTACGCCATTTTCTCAGTCATATATGTATCTAATGAAGCTGAAATCTACGCGGGGTCTTCATTAAGATTCCGCCATCATTTTTTAAAAAACAAGGTCTTTACGGATTTTAATGAAATTTGTTGGAAAAATTCTTCCATTATTCCTGAACATACAGGTATGCCAACATTAAAAGATATGTTTCAAAAATTATAAGTGCTTAAAATTGGTGCGCAAAGATGGAGTGCTGAGTGGCTCAGCAGCGTTTCTTAACTTTTGGAAGCATTTCAGGAGTAGAAATCCGTCACATGTTTAAGGTTCGAGTAATGTCCTAACGTTCGTTCTATATATATGCAGGGATTGGAAAATTGAGAAAAGGACTGACAGGTGTGAAAGATGGTGAGAGAAGTGAACGTTGAGGTCTGTCTCAAACAAATGGTTTGGCTTAAACGTTTTTTGAGTGAAGCACACACTCGTTGACACATTGATGGCAAAAATTCAGCTCCCAAAATGGACATTTTTTTAAAATAATAGATGACGTTTACGTGTACTTCTATACGAAATTTCAATAAATTAAATGCATACATCCGTTTTTTTTAAATGATTGCGGAAACTTAATGGACACCCCTCATATATTGCTGTTTAGCACAAATAAACATGTGCATTATCATGGTATGCTCAATTTGGTCATTTGGTCATAGTATTGGTCCGACTGAACGGATAATAATAATTTCATTGTATACGAAATATATTTCGTCTTGTATATGGAGCACCATATACATGTTTGATCATATCAGCGCTGAATTTTGACTCAAAGCATCGAAAACTGCCGTATAGGTGGCGTAGCGGATTTGCCCCATTTTAAAATTATCCTGGAGGATCCGAATATATGAGATACCATTTAAGAACCGTATCACCGTAACCTGTTAAGTCCTGGATACTGCCACAAAGTTACCTCGCAAATGTAAAAAATAAAAAAATGTGATTTTTTCACAAATATAGCGAATCACGATAAGGTGTTAACAAACTCGAGACATTGTTGACGAACCTATAGGCACTGATTTAGAGGCGATGATTTTTCAATTTTTTTTATAATTATCTTATAACTGAAAAGATTTCCCGAGCCGAAGTTAATTGTTGCGAATGTGCCACTGCAGTAAAATAATTTTGAAATGCGTATCAGTCAGCGCATTGTGTTCGGTACATTACAACCGCCTCCAAAAAGTGGAAATATGGGTTTTTGTCGGTGCATAGTAATGCACTTCTCCAGAGTTTAATGCACCGAATTTGTTTCGACAACATTCAGCAACTGGTGGATTTCGAGTGCATGAGCTGGATATTACGACCACTTCAGCGCTTAATTCCCCTTAATTAAGATAAAAAAACGATATTACACATTGTTGGTATATCGCCTATAGCAAAGACAGTAAAAGAGTGAAAGGAAGCTAGAAATGATTTTTTAATTAGTAGGTGTTAAAATACCGGAGAAATCTATCATCGTGAGGTGATTGTGCTAAAATACGGTCGCGCAGGAGGCAATGGCTAACCGATTTTCTGCTTGAATACATTGGCATTAAAAAAAACAATTACTCAGTTACATCGTTTCAATTAGGTATAGCAAAAAAAAGTGTTCGAATAATCGGCTTCATGACAGTTGTCTCACGCGAAACTATCACGCATGAAACAATACTATCCGAACAATAAGACCATTTTTGTAATACATCGTAAATACACCTGAATAGAGGTCGTATCAAAAGCCAACTCCGCCATGGAGGCCACTAAGGAATTTGTGAAAAATTTTACAAATTTGTATTCGGAAAATGTTGAAAGTTTTGAAAATTTGTACTGAACAATTTTTTAGAAAGTTTGCAAATTGACTCTGAGCTAACCACAAACAGCTGCAGAAGCATACATTTTGAATTGTGACAACATAAATACGTTGAATATCCCTCAGTTTTTCAAAATTAGTCATTCTTCCCCGACTTTTTTCCAAATAAGTCATTCTTCCAAGCCTTTTCTAATCATTTTCAAGTTCCCTGACTTTTCCCAGTCTGAGGGAACACCCTATAAAAGGGTACGTGTACTCGGACAGAAAATTTACGGATTGTTCTTTGTGAAATCACGTGTGCGACAGGAATGCATTCATTGGTTTTAAAAAAACGGCTATATAGCCTGTAGTGCATGATTTTTTAAGCCAACGAGCGTGTCGATTTCACGACTGCCAAAATACGATCAGCTTCCGCACGAGTACTTCTTTCAATTCTGTCGCACCAAACATTGAACTTGCACTCAACGTTGAGGCAATGTTATCAAACATCGTTATTTTCTGTCATTGTTACGCGCGTGAACACCTCATTTAGTCACACGTTGGCACGCCTCATTAGTTCCGAATATTTGCGAATCATTACAGCGAGAACATTTTTTTCTTCTTTTGCAGGCTCGGGCCAATCTGTTGGACTCCATGCTGGCCAGCAGTACGAGCAGCAGCGACACCGAAGTGGACAGCGACACCGCCGACGAGGAGTACAAGTACCAACACCTTCACGAAATCCATCGAGTGAGACGCTTTAAGAAAGGTGCGTGCCTAATGAATTCAACTTCCAGAACCGCAAAACGTACGATTTTTCCAGAAAAAATAAAAAAAGGAGCAAAAACTGACCAGTCTTTCATCGTCACGCCAACTCTCGAAGGGTACTTTTTATTAAGCGTCTGCATGCAGCTCCATAATCCGATCACCCATGGGCATGCGAGCGTGCGAAAGACCGTAATCACCAGGTGCGCTCAACACTTTGCCATTCAAGAAATGATCAATGATAAAAATATCTTAAATATACGAACTTACTGGGCAGTGGAGGAATTCTCACCCCAATTTCAAATTAACGTGCTCGAGTGAATGAACTAAAAAAGTTCCGAGTTGCCGAGTGTTGAAGGTTTCATGACCCGAATTTGCATGTTTGCCATACCTGGCTGTGGCACCGTGGATGGCTATTTACGAGATGTACTCGCTACTTTCTTACCTTCGAAATTTTCTTTAAAAAACGAGTCAGTGTCAGTGCCTGCACCATTCGAGGGGAACGACTTCTGGTAATAAATCTTTCGGAATTGTACGAACGAACGTCGAAACGTCGAAATTCGAACCACGCTGCGCCATTGTTGGCCCCGGAGCATGCTGGGATATGGCGCGCCAGGGTTTCTTCCAATTTTCCACTCGCTCGCTTTCGAAACAATTTCGGGAAAAAAAAATAAACCGAAACACTTTTGTTTTCACGGATTTTTCTCGTGAGTATTCTTTCACACCCCTCATCTCCTGTTAAAATTATGCAAATGTGGTTGCGTAAACATACTCTGGGGGGGAGGGGGGGGGGGGGGGGAGAAAGCCCGAAATTTAAACAATGAACGATCGAAGAAGTAAACTCAAAACTCGAAATTCATTTTTCTGGAAAACTAATTCGGAACGTAAGGTAAATAGTTTTATCGGATACTATTAAATTTACAATTAGTTTATACAATCCGTCAACTTTTTTTTTTGTCGAGAGAACAATCCCCGTTACACATACTGTATCTAGGAAACTATTAGGAACACTCCCGTACTACTGTGCCCGTACTAATGTGGAAACTTTTTCCAACAGCGATCGTTAAATATAAAATGTTATCCACGATATTTTCAAAATAGACACGGAACAATAAATGTATTCAATATTCATCATTCGGCCATTCAGTATTTTACAAAATTTACTAATGACAATTTCAAATGTTTTAAAACTTTTACAAAATTTGCACTCTGAAAAGGTTCAAAATTTTGTAAATTTCTCTTGGAAACTGTTGAAAATTTCGAAATCTGTATTCGAAAACAGTTGAAAATGTTGCAAATTTTTGCTGCAAAAGATTGGAAATCTTGAAAGTTTCCGCTCGGAAACTGCATGTTGAAAATTGTGCAAATTTGTCCTCTAAAATTGTCCAAACTTTTGCAGACTTGCATTGGGAACACCGTGGAAACAATTTTGGATCATGACAACTTTGATACGTAGAATTTCTGACGTTTTCAAAATAAGCCATTCTTCCCTGACATTTTAAGTTTCCTGACACCTGAACCTTGCACAGTGTCAGGTATTTTGTGCAATTAGTGTGTGAATTTTGCCCACATGACTTCAGGCGCTATTCATAAGCTTCTTTTGAGTACACCTACATGTACATGTATAATATTGGTCGTGATCTAGACATCTAGTCTACAGTATATGGACTTTAATTTTTGCTCAAGCACCCATTCCGATTTAAATATTAAACAGTAATCCTTACAGTTACAGACTTAAGATTTGCCTGAAAAGTTTTTTTGAAAAGCCATTTCTTTTTGTTCTTCCAGCCGCTGACCGCGAGCAGTGTGTCGTCCGCTACATCCCGCAGCACCGACCTTCCATCCTGGACCGCAAGGACTTCTACTACCGCTACGGCGAGAAGGAGCAAGAGGCCGTGGCCAGCTTCGATTTCCTGGAGACAATGTCGACGTCCGTCAGCGATGTCGGTTCCGTCGAACTCCTCAGTGACAAGAGCTGCTCTAAGGAGGCCCGCAACGAGAACAAGTCCAACACCAATGGCTTCTCCTACTCCAAGGACGACAACAGGAATTACGGCTCCCTGCACTCGCTGGCCAACGAGGCCGACCTGGAGGGCAGGCAGTTCATCGAGGGCAGAGGGATCATCTACGACGACTTCCGGCGGGACACCAAGTTCTCCGCATTGACACTCACCTCCCAAGAGGGCGACACCGATGAGAGGTTGTCGCTGAGCGACTCTTGCGCGGAGTCCTTCTCCTGCTCCACGTCCAACCTGAATCTGGAAATTTGAAGCGCCGGGGGTTCTTCTTCGAAAAGAGAACTGACCTTCTGAGCCATCGTGCCAAGACGCTTTCGCCATTGTGACGCTTTTATGCAATCGCACAACAATTGCCTCAACATGCATAAATGTATACTTCATGCTGAATTCGAGGGGATGACGCTTCTGGTTGCAGCACTGGAGACTTATTTGCGGAGCCCATTCTCCGGATGATTTTGGGAGTCTTAAGCAAGGCAATTCCTGGAGTTCCTCTCGGAGCGCTGGAGCAAACTGGAAACGATTCTCGGGTGCTCCTTGCGAGTGCTCGAAAGGCGAAAAGATTTTTCTTAGTGAGAAAACTAGTTACCAGTAACTCAGTGCCGATGACTGGAAGTAAACCCCACTCCGGCCTAGTTCCGTGCATTAATTTAATACGAGTAAACGAGAAACTAGCACCCCCAGTGGCCGTAGCGTGCTATGATTTGCTAGCCATCTCAAATACTGAGTCCGAGGGTTAGTTGGAGGGGAAATCAGTGTTATTTTTCCATAATAAGCCCGTTTTCGTGTGCACCTTTGCATGGAAGAATCCCTTCAATTATATTTGTAATTACCTTCGATCATATCCTCCCTCAAAGACTAGCTTTCCGAGATATTTAATGTCGCTATTTGGAGTACAAACTATTTCTAGGATACTACGGACTTCTCGATTAGCTCTGTCTTAGTAATAATGGGTTCTTATTTTCAAGAGATAAAAACTTACCCTTCATGAGGCGCGGGACCCTCCGTTCCGTGCGGCTGTTGCGCGTTATTTTAAGTGGTATGTGGATTCGTATCAAAAACATAACTATTTGTGATTACTTCTGATTCGGGTTATGAGATAAGTACTAAATAAACGATAAATTAAAGTATTGTCACAGAGTTGTTCGTGAATTGATTTGCATCTTCCTTCCATAAAAATCGTAACAGATGGCTGCCCAATTCTGGATATGTTGGGGATACTCAGACAAACCTTGCGGACAAGAGGAGTATCGTCATAGCATATGAGTCACATCCGCGTGTATTTGAAATGCATGCTGAAAAAGCTCGATCAGTTTAGTTGGTCTGCTGGTCAGCAGTGATGACCATCTCGTGATCCATTTTTGAATGCGATCAATTTCGTGGCACACTCGCTTCTTTCAGCGCAGATTTAACCAAAAATCGTCCACTTCAGCCAGTGACAAACGTAAGTAACGGTCGTTGACAGATTTACAGTAATTTTAATCAGACCTGGAGACCTGTCCTAAAACGCCAACCTAATTTCCTGGAAACATCGGAAATTCACGGAAGAAAGTCAAGAGACTCAAGAGTTATTTTCACAATAACATTTCACGCATCACTTTATTCGAAGCTTTACAGAAAGGTTTGACTACAAGAAAATGCCACATAGAACAACAGCAAAGAGCCACGCAGCCGCGCCAATTGTTCCGTGGTATTAACCGCTCGCAAATTTTCTACGCTTTCATTTGTTATAAAAGAGGCAATCAAATATAAGTTAAAAGTTGAGCACATTATAAGAATTTGTTAGAAATTCGCGGTGGTGTATATGTACAAGGCGTAAAATCATGCCGTCAAGAATCTGGCAAGAATGGGTCTAAAAACGTCCACACAAAATATCTGTATAGACTCCAATATATCGGATACGTGTATAAATAATAGTAGTAGGCAATGCCAACCAACCACCAGTGCGTTCTTCGGGGGCTCATAGACCTCGCAATTATCCACACAGCCTTTTTTTCCTCCCCTTTTCATCGAGAGCACATCGTCGTCCCCGCAAGAGTTGGTGCCAGGCACACAATCCTCGTGTACGTTTCATTATCACTAACTGCTTTATTTACATTTGGCATCTTCGAGAGAAAGACGCAGCGCCTTCGGGAAGCGCATTTTATATTAATTTAGGATGCGCGGGATACCCCTGGGTGAAAATCTCCGCTCCATCGAGTAGTTTTCAGCGCCGAGTCGTGGCGAGCGCTAACTGAACTCATTTTCGGCTGCTCGTTTTCCTGACTAGCAGAAGAGCGTCGGGCCTCTAGGAATGCCCGCCAGCACGAATGCCACCAACTCGCAGCACGGTTGGCATTGTCAAAGCTCGATTTAAGTGTTCCGTGGCTCAGGCTCAGGTTGCATAAGCCAGAAACGAGAATGGAGGATGAAGGCACTATCTCCGATCACAGATCAGCGCCGGATTCCACGCAACGCACATATTTACAAGGTTAAGGCGAAAATGTGTCGCCCCGATTCCGGGGGTTTGAAAGCCTTCCAAATGCTGGATTCAGGACCGTCCCTGCCGAGAGGGAAGCTTTACCGCAGCAGCAGTAGCATTCGCTCATTCTACGGGACTGGTCAATCGAAGGGATTAAAAGGAGCTTCGGACTAGACAGTGGCATCCAAGTTTGCGACAAAAGCTTTTGTTGGAAAGCGAGTAAGCCACGAATTGAGATAAAAAAATAGAAATACAAATCTGGGTGTGATGAGAAAGGATTGTATGGCAAACTCGAACCGATGAGCGAGGGGATATTCAGCCCGAAAAAGGTAAGATTTCAACTAACGGCGCAATGGTAAAACATCGCCGCTCATGTCTCCGAGAAATCTCGAAATCAGTAGAGACCAGAGGCCTTCCGCAGGTTAAACTGCTTCCAAGATGGCAAGGCATAGAAGTCCTTCTTGGACATCTTAAGAACCTCCTAAAATGACAACAACTCGAGAGGTAAGTTTTTATAATTGCTTTTCGCAATCCTTGGGCAATATGCTTCACGTGTACTCAAGCACCTCGAAAGCTGTAGCAGTTGTGGCACATGCAGAATGAAAAGCAAGACGAACAAGCACACCATTCAATGAGGGTGTAAACACCACATCGTGGAAGGAACATTATATGATCGTAAGTACGTTTGTGCCAATCACCCAAAACAATAACACCAAAAAACAGGACGACAGCCAATTGAAAAGCAAAAGCTACCAAAACTAGCTCTTAGAGCAAGCGTTCTAACTGCTGGAATCTAGTAGAATTTCTACATACAAGCAACCAAGATGTTAAACAATGCACCAAATACCATTAAATGCTACACATTTAAAGTAAAAGCTAATTTTAACCACCGATGAAAATGACAAAAATCATTTTGCCATTCTGGAAATTATCCAGATTAATGTTAACAACATTCTTACATAACTTGCTTATGAAGCAACCTTCGTATGAAACCGCAAGCAAAACAAGCTCAGTTCATGCAGACATAAATAATTTAAAACTTAACTAGAATTTAGCCATGCATTAACGTGAATTAGTGATTTGGAGTTACGTAACGAAGGGTTCGCTTACTTGAAACTCTTCACTCGTCAGATAGGACTCAAGTATAGAAGGATCCACCCCATCAGGAAGTGGGCGTTCTTGGAGCTCAGCAAACGTGTACCGTGTTCGTTTCAGCTGAAGAAGAACTTCCTTTACCAATTTTTTTTCGCCGGCTATGCGCCCTTCCTACAAAACGTGATAAAAAGTTAAAAATTGGACACTTCACCCCAAAATAGATATCAATTTTTTTTAAATAAAAACACGATGTTATTACTTTGATATTGGATGATATTAATTTCAAACTTAACATTATGGTTAAAAAGTTACACGTAAATTTCAATTTACTTTTAAAGATACTGTTTATGAACATACATGTACTATAAATTTCAAAATGAATCCAATCTCGAGCAAATCATAATCATAGGTGTGAAGATATTGACAAAAACCTACCCTCAAATTAAGTTCAAAAACATCCGGTCTGTCTTCCCACTCGGAAAAGACATGCTTGAACTCTACGGGCTCCAGCCCAGCCCATACAGCGTAAGCTGTTGGAGGGTTTTCATAATTTTTCGCTAAAAAACAACAGAAACGACCAGTTAATTTGTAAAACAACCAAAAGGGAACTCGCAGGGTCAAATGGGACTGAAAAGAGAACATAATGGTTAGGTAACAAATTACCAGCGCAGTACTGCAGGACAGTTTCCATGGCTAGCCGCCTCTCCGCGCTGAACCTCAAGTGGGCAGAGCCGGTTGACATATTGTCGTTGTCGTCCGTGGCTTCCGGCCACCACCCTTGCCACAAATATACTTCGGAGCCACAATCCAAAACAAAAAGGGCTGAAATAACACGATTCATTTACTTTTCAAGTTTTTCCAGATTTTCGAGAAACAAACTTCCCCATTTCCAAAGCGGATAAATTGTCCATACCTGGCTGCGGCACTTTGTAAAGTTCTGTCTGCAGAAAGGGATAGGAGCACACCTTATCCTTCGTCCAGTAACTGCAAACGACCTCGGTGGCTGAAAACACGCCAGAAACGCTGCTCATGTAAAATAGCCTAGGCGTGAAGTCCGACAGAGGCACATCTGAAATCATCCATGATCTTATTTCGGCATATGAAAGAATGGCCGTTGTAACCAAAATTGGCCAGAAAATCACCCATACCTTGAACCATAGGAAGACCGTCACATTCAGAATCCTCGCCGAGGCCTTTCAGAAACCCTTCGCTTTCGGATCCCTCAATTTCCTCATTGACCGTCACAGGCACGCCAATCTGAAATCCAAACTCCGCTGGTTTCCTGAATGAAGAATTCACAAAAAAAAAACCAACACATGAGACCAAGAAAAAAACCACAAATTTTATGAGCTCTATCAGAAAACTCACCTTCCTTCGACGATATCTAAGGCAGACTTGGCAACTTCATTCATGTGCTCCTTCATGTTCTTTCCCATCCAGAGATAAACTAGGCACTCCTCTGAATTGACGAGAATGAAAGCGGCCCAACTTCTCAAGGATGCTTTATTGCAAGGAACTTCAACAATATGAGCTTCGTTCTCCAATTGACCCCTGACGACAAACAGCCTCCACCGAGCTTGTTTTTAAAAGCCAAACGGAAATCAAAGTTGTTCAATTTTAAACAAAAACAAAGCGGCTTTCTCAGAAATCGCATTTTAGAAACTGAATATACCGATAGGGCTCTCGTCTTCTCTCTTCCCAAGATGAACCGCCATAGAGCCCTTAAACAAGTTGAGGAAACAAGGAGGTTCTTGGCCTTGAACGACCCTCACCTTTTTTTTTTTTTAAAAAAATTGAAAGTTCATAATTAGTTATAACGATTAACAACGTTCAGTAAATTTAAATTACGGCTTCGCTACTCAAGTTTTGTAAACAATCATACAATTAAATTATTTTTTGATAATACTCAGACAAGCTGAACGCCAAATTCACAATTTCATCATGCAAATAAAACAATAAAAAGAATCCTACATGAGGTCCACGTTCTTCATCTAACTCAACAGTCATGAGGGCAGATGCTCCTTTTTCGTTGATTGTAGAGTGTCGACCTTGCCAGAAGAAGTAAGCGCAACGTTCACGGCCGAGATAGGAATGCTTCGAAACTTGTCCAGACAAATCTCGCCCTTTTTAAGAGAAAACATGAATTCGAATTAATAATTATTCAGATTAATTAGTATGATTTTAAAAAACATGGATACAATTTATTATAGGACTTTTATGTCTAAAATATTAATTTTATTACACTGCAATGAAATTATTTTTCAAAATATTAAGTCACCACACCTCAGATGATAATGCTACAAAATAATTTAAAAAAAATCGTCAGCTATACAACGATAATTACTAACTACAACCGGCTAGTTATATTCTTGAACAAAAATTGTTAACAAATTAGGCAACCGTTCACCCGCCATACCTGCAACGGTGACTCTGTACTGCCATCGCACGACATAAGTGTCCCCGCTGTGGAACTGTCCCCAACTCTCGAGTGGCAGGATGTTATGGTTGTACTCTAGTACGTGCCACACCTTGATCCCCAGAGTGGCAATATCGCAGTGGCGCCTCTCCAGCTCGTCGTAATAGTGCATGCCTCTGCCCAAATGGCAATTCTCCAATATCAAATCCGGCTCTGATGGGGATGTATCCAGCATCGCCTGGGCATCACACGGTTGTAAATCTATGCTGCCTTCACTCTGATTGCGGATAAATGATGGAAAAGTCAATTGGAGTTTTGGATAATTGAACAATTTTAGTAGAGTAGAAAAAATGTCACTAGCTACCTTGGCTTCAGAATCCTGTCGTTTTACTTTAATTATGCGCTCCATATCTGGCCAATCCAAAAATTTGGATCGAAAAAGAATGGTTTCCATGTGCTGATTGACTTTGGCAAATAAGGCCCAAGATGGCCGTTGCTTGCCAAATGACAGCGTAACTAGCGTACGACGTAATAATCAATTAGCATTTGCAACTCAGAAAATGTTATCCAAAAAAATGTTGTTCGTAGGAAGTTATTCTGAGCATTACCTTTGTTGCGATACGGGTTCAGCGGGTTTATATCACATTCCGTATAATCGTATCCCTCACTCCACAGTTCCTGCGCGAGCTTCAAAGCCTTTTTCCTCAAGTCATTCGGAGCGAGCTTGCCTTGCCAAACGTACATTTCACTTCCAAAATCAAACACCAAGACCTGGTAAGGAATGAAAAAACGTATCAACGCAATTCTACATCCGAACAAAAATAAAACTTCAGCTTAAAAATTACGCTTTTCTCATGAAGTTTAAACAAACAAACCTGTGTTTTTTCGAGCATTTCAATCTTTGGCAAACAACCCCAATATTTTTCGTAAGGCACTAGTTCATCTCCTTCGACGTTATACACTTTATTGGTGTCAACAATGGCGGCTTCGTAAATTTCGTCTTCTTCAGGATCGCCGGAATCTAAAGTTAATTTTTTTTTTTAGCAAAACACAAAAACACGATTCTGAGATGACCAAGAAATCTAAAGAAATTCGAACCTGCAATAGCATCCTCTCCTCCTAAGTGGTGGAAAAAGTCTCTTCGCTTGCCACGACCCCCGGTATGTTTTTCCTCATCGAACGTAACCACTTCACCTGTACCCTTATAACCGAGATCCCTTTTACTTTGAATGGTCGATGCAATTTCTGCCCCCTAAATTTCAAAAACAATCCAAAACATACATTGGCAAAAACAGTTGGAAAATGGCAAATAAAAAGTAATTGGGAAATTAAATTCCTGAAAATTTTCCTTTAACTGAAGTAATACTAAGAATCATTGTCCCTCCAAATCATCAAAACTGAATCGAATCCAAATTCATTTCGGCAAAAGATTTCGAGGAAAATGAAATTCAGTTTCAGGTTACCTTCGCCCTTTCGATGACATTGCTAAATTCGCCGATCCAGTTATAAACCTCGCTCGGTGTGACTAGAATAAAATTATCGCCTTTATTGAGAGAACTGAGCGTTGGTTCCAAGAGGCGGCATTGCACATGACGGCGTCCTAGTTCGTGGATAAGAATAAATTAGTGAAAAAAAATTACAGGGTCAAAAACGGGTCATTTAAAAAAAAAAATTAAAAACCAACCTTTTACTTGAAGAAGCATTAGGTCTTTATACGGAAGAAGTTGCATGTTGATCACGCTGGAACTCTTTCTCAGACTAACAGACTTGAAATCTTCAGTGCTTGCCAAACCAGCCAGTGCTGAAGTGGCAAGGTCAGAGTGTTTGGCCACTAAGCAAAAAAACGACGTGAGCATAATGATTAAAAAATGTTACAAGGTACAGTTTCCCACATTTAAAGTAGTTTATGAAAGAAGTTGTAGGTAGCGCTTACACTGTTCAACTTTTATTCGTTTAAGTTCTTTCTCGGCGATTCCCGTTCTCACTTCGGTATAGCCTTCGAGCAAATCTTGTCTAGCAGCGAGTGTCTTCAAAGGATTTTTGGTGCCAGCGTGACGCCGTACAACGTGAACACTTCGCCTCTGAACAAGGCTATAATTAAAATTAGAAGCAATGAAGTCATTTCAGCGGGTCAAAAAGCCAACCGCAGTTTAAAACTCGTTTGAGAAGGAAGACACCAGATTTTTAAAAAAATATGTATATATGGCTCACAGTTGTCTCGATTCTGAAGCAATGGCATTAAAAGCATCATCCTGGACATCAATTTTCTGAGACTGCAACTTGTCAAAGCTCACAGTCTCGAAAAATGAGCAGAATCCGTCATCCGCCTTAGGAATTACCACTTTAATAGGACTCTCCTCTTCCGGAGATGCTGTTAAATTCATTTTAATTCCCTCATTACTACTTAAATCAAACGATTGGGATCTTAAACATCTTTAAGATCTATAAACTCATAGAAAATATACTTATGATGTACCTTTGGCTGCGTTTGGCATCGGCATGGATTTGCTCCTAGCAATGGGCAATGACTGCGGTGCCATCGGAGTGGACGGGGAGCTTTTGGCCAAGTCTAGAAGATTAGCTGAATGCAAAATCAAGGAAATTCAACTTCCGAAAAAAACCGGATGATTAAAATTCTTAACGCGGTTAACGTGCACTTCCTGTTACCTGTGCGGCTCTGGAATCGGACTGGCTTGGGTGTGCGCTTCTTTCTCTCCAGCAAAGGGCTTTCAAGCGGAGGGCTGGTTTTTCCCATTTTGCCAGCAACAGTAAACTTTATAGCATCCTTTTCTTCGACTCTTTTACGCCAACCAAGCTGCGAAACCTCCAACGAGGATACTTTTTGAAGGATTTTCGAAGAAGGTTCATCTTCTCCAGGAAGCTAATTGGGGAAACGAGGAAAGTTTAACTACCGTAAGATTAACAGTTTTACATTTCTATCAACCCCTAACATTTGTATCATTTAAAAACACACGATCGATTGTCAATGTAGTAACACAAATTAAAAAGGCAATAAAAGTTATTCTCAGAGCAGATTATTTTTCAATCTTCGGCCTCAAGTTCCAGAAATCTTCAAATTAAGTTTTTTTTTAAATGTAAATAATTTAAAATACTACACAGAAATAACCCTGCCTTTCAACAATTGCTCATTGTATGGGAACAAAACAATTGAAGAATAGGAAGAAAAAAAATTTTTCGGAGCCATTTTCGTATCTATGACAACCATGGCAGGTATCGACTTAAAAACTCACTGCCATTTAGGTGATGTTGGAGATTCAACCGACCAATTATACTGGTTTAATCTTCATCATTACCCATTTATAAATTCCTATAGCGTACCCTCAATATGTCGCAATCTTCACTTTCTTGCGCATCTGACAGAGACTTGGTTCTCGCGAGGCGCCTTTTCCAATCTTGTTGCTGGCTGACTTGAAGTGCAGCGAGCCTGAATTGAGAAGACGAACGAACGAGTTAAAATATGAAATCATGTCAACTTTTCCATCGTCAATGACGAAGAACCTCACCTTTCAGCAATCGATCCTCTGGTTTCCTCCACGACTCCATCGGCATTGATCTTCTCCATCCGAGTTAACGGCTGCGTACTGCTACGCTGGGTCACTACAGTTTTCACATTCCGGGTGGCCGATTCTGTGGTTAAAACTGACGCCAGAGCATCAACCTTGCATAGGAAGGAGGAATCCAGGCTCAGGCTCTGACTATGGAACAGATCTGCATTTTTCCTAGGAAGGAAAGGACAAAATTAGGTTACCCCTTGATTAATCTCTCAAAATGAAATATACCACACACACACACACACACAAAAAAAAAAACACTCGCCATAGCAATGTCAAGACACCGATATTTCATAGTTTGACGCAGTGCCATGCCATTTTTGAAATGACATATTCCTGTCTCATTACCACGTCATCGACACAGTTACGCACATTTGTATGGAAACAGATGTCGAGGATGGCAACTTTCCATCTAATGAAAGTGGACTAGTCTATCCAAGGGCGCTTTTTACCGACATGCTTCAAAATTTCAGGCATATCTCAATAGTGTCCATGACAACTAATTATTTAAAACGTGTAACTATAAAATATTCGCGGCAATTTAAAACTAAATTGCTTAATTTCCACTTTTTTGTTGTATCTGTATATCATTCGCCTGAAGACAAAACGGAGCATAATCCAGCAACATTCTCAGTTTGAAATTTATAAACCAAATTTACCACAGAAAAATTATTATGGGTACATCAATAAAAAATACGGCTCACTAATGTTAAAAATGAGCTTCATTCGTCTTCCTATCCCATCCCACCCTCCTCGTTAAAATCCCAAATACGGGAATTTCGGGAAAATTAGTTAAATTGTGAATTTGGTGTCAATCAAACTGTATAATGATCCCTCCTGCCACATGGTAGCCACACAGTACTGACTGCAGGGTAAAGAATTGAAATTGAAATATTTCTGACTTTTTATTAAATTATTGTAGATAATTTTCATTCTCAAAATATCGAAGGGAAATGATAATTCGGAATTTCACATTGTCCTGGATTAAAAATTTTAAAACAATTAATTGCTGCCTCGACCCTAGGTAGACCAACGTCCGTTCGTTCACCGAACAGCGAGCAATCCCCGGAAATGCGAAACCGGATGATCTCGTTATAAGTCAAATATTGAAATTATTACTAAATGCTCCAATTCGGGACAACAATTAAACTGTTGGTGCACGAAACCGACCTGAAAAACTGCACCTGAATCAACTGAATGGTCGAATATTTATATATATATATATATATATATATATATATACATGTATATATATTTCAAACCACCCGACTGCGAGTTATATATCTTTTTGGTAAATGAGTCGAGTCATAAATGGATAGAATAAATCATTTTCTATATTTGGGAGTTTCAATCTCGAATGAAATCAATTTTAAAGATACGCACTTAGTGTATCATTTTTTTCTAACGCTAACATCAAAATATTACCATGATAGAAATGCATTCATGGAATTAGCATTGATGTTTTTAATGATGCGCGGACAAGAAGAGTTTAATGATAATGCTGCCAAATTAAAATATTGCCGCGTACCCGAGTCGTAATTTTTTATATTGGAAAAAAAGGAGAATAAAACGTATTCGAAGTACGTTTGATTGTAATATACATGTATTGGGATCGCAATCAATTTTGGAAAAACATAGGCTATATATCTCACAATATGTGACAGTTTTACGTATTAATATATGGCATTTTCACTAAAACGTAATAGTGATATATAGTAATAAGTCTATTGATATGCAGTACATAAAAAATTACATATGCATACGTTTTCTATCAAACGTACAATAATTCAAACAAAAATTCAACAAAACAAATTTTGTTTTGAACAACTTTGTATCATTTAGAGCAGCCTACTTGAAACGCACGTGTAACAACCTATGAGGTGCCACACAGGTGCTCTGTTGTCAACGAGCCTGGCCATATTAACAACAATGGCTGGAAAAGGTATAGTTAACGGCCAAAAATAGATTAAACATTTGGAGAAGCATCCGCACGAGAGAGTAAACCTTGAAAGATATAAACTTAAATCTTCCTTTATTGGAAGATTTAAGTAATTTAAGAAAATTCAGAGACTTAGAATTTGAAGTGATTATTCGTTAAAATTGACTTGTCTTCATCTTGTAACGTGATAATTAATTATGATGCGCAAGTCGTGATTTCTCCTGGAACTCAACTCGGAAGAATTTACGACTTCACCATTTTGAGTTTAAAATTTACCATTTTACTTTTGAGTTTCAAACAGACTTTTAAGTACTTGAAAATAATCGTAACATTTTTTTGAAAAACTTATTACTCCATACCAAATGTTATTACTAATTAACTTTATGTTGTTCTTACTGCAAGGTAGCTGAAAAAATGTAAACGATTTAAAAAAAAATGTAAAAATCTAGGTTGAGACGATCTTAATACAGTTTGAAAAACTACAGTTTAAATGACCAGCCGAATATAACGCGTAATAAAACTGGATTCGACGAACTAATTTTTACCAAGATTTCGAGATCAAATTTCCAAATTAAAATTGGTAAATTTCGACATTTCATGGACTCGTTCGTAATCCGAATGTTTCCGATAACATGTACTTCACCATCAGACCATCTCAAATCGATCGAGTCAGATAGAAACCGTCGAGCGTCTGGCCCACTTACCACTATATATACATTGTTATCAATCCAGAATCTTATTAAAACGACGCAAATCCGCACGCTATTAATTACTTCTATCCCTAACTGGTGGTTGCGAACGAATTTTAGATAAGTCATCGATACGCGTCTTTCATCCATGTACACATCCTGGGCGTCCATACGTAGTATTTGAAACTCGTGATTACAGGCAAGGGGTCCTGACAATGAAACCATCGAAACCAAACGCCAAAGATGTAAAAAATCAATAAGACAGTTTTCTCAGGACTGAGCTTTTCAACGAATGAAGGCTTCGCAAATCGCTTCACGTTGGCATTGTTATTTTTTATTCCGTTCCGAAGCATAATAAAGGTGTAGTTGAAAGACGTAGAAAAAAAAACTAAGACAAGAGGAAAATTCTCACGGTTTTTTACGTAAAAAACGAGTATCACTCCCCTGCTATGGGCGAAAATCTGCCAAAACAATCATCGGGGGAACTTGAAGATGCCATGCACTGAAAGGGAATCTTTTTCAAACGAGCATTCAAATGCATTTAGCACAAATGCAGATCTAGGCAAGTGCATCTACATTCTCCCAAATATAGGTCAACGGACCACTTTCTCCGGACTATAGTTGCACGCACGCGGCGATGCGTTTCGAGAAAGTGACCACATCAACGTATTGTCTTAATTTCTAGAAACCAAAGTGACGCAATGTCCGATCCGTTTCGTACGCCCATACGGCGCGCACTATGTAATTTCAGTTTCATTTCAGACACCACTATGGCCCATTTACAAAAATAAAAAAAACGTGGTCGGTGCTGGTATATCGATATGAGGTCGCCCCCAAAAAAACCTGGGAACCTCATTACATTTCCAGTTGATATAGAACGCTCATGAAATACGATTAAGATTGTGAACGTGATCCGACAAACTACGCGTTATAGGAACACTTATCATCGAATAAACGTTGTTTTAGTGTCTTATGCAAACAACAAAAACTAGTAAAGAAGAAAAATGAGTATCTGGACTTGGAAAAATAAAAATGTAACCCTGAAAATGTGCATGAACAAATCCATTTTAGTATTGTCGAATGACGCGCATATTCTTGTACGTTGACAGTTTACTGCACATCGCCGCGTTATACAAGAATATGCAAGTACAGCTGGTAAACTTTTGTGACATTTTTTTTGGTAAATCAATTGACAATCTGCTTAGCGATCAAATATCATTGTAAGGAATATATCTGCCGCCTATGTACCGTAAAAACGTTTCCTATATATAGCTGCACTCATCATGAGATGCTAATGCGCACGTGGAAGGTTTACGCATACAGCGGCGCCACCGAGCACACTGACCATCACGCTGATATCAGCGTTCATCGTGCGCCCCAAAGCTGGAAACAAGAAGGAAAGAAGCTGAAAGAAGCACGTCGAAAGAAAGCATTCAATGTGTTCTCACCCTAGGCAGGGTGCTCACCGAGATGATACGTACCAGGTTATGACGCGTGATTTTCCAGCAACGCGTCGAAGTTAATGCAAACATACGGGTCAGCGCATACAGAAATGATGTCACTTCAGCGAGCGCTGACCCATATGCTCGCATCGACTTCCCACGTGTTGCTCAAAATTATGCATAAACTACTAAATATACACGTACGTAAAATTGTTAAAACAAAACGAGTTATTTTGATAAGGTCAGTAATTAGCGTGCTTTTTGACGTTTATCGTCCATCTCGGTTAAAATCGCCGGAACATTCAACGTGATCGAATTAAGCGGCTTTCGATATACGTGCATCATAAAACGGCCTACCTCCAGGGCTCCAGCATCCGCTATAAGATCTAGGAAAAGCAACGTACTCTTAGTGAACTTCGCATCCGGCAAGAAGTTTAGCGCAGGTATGACCAGTCGACCACGTGTTATTCCGTCGTCGTCACGGCTTATCGGAAGCGCAACTAAGTCGCTTCGAGATGCACGAACCGGGAACAACGCTGTCCTAATTCTCAATACGGCAGTTCAGCGGAGCCGCACCGTGCAAAAACCACTAACTCGAAACGGTGAAAAAACACCGGCTCCTCACTCCGCTCACGGCTCACCTTGAAAATATCCCGACTATTATCCCTCGGTTACATTACGACCCTTTTCCAAACACGATACGTGCGTGGAATCTTAAAATCCTACTACCGCAGACAGACAGACACCCATCACCGACTGAGGCAACCCCGAGATGACTATGGACTTCACCACCTCCGAACGTAGAATCCACGAGATGAAAAATCCTCCTTTTCGGATTTCTGGGACACAACCACGCTCCTCCGACTCTCTTATTCCGCCAAGTATTTTTTTCCTCACGTATAGTCGACTTCCTAGTCACGCGTCTACGTTACACGACAGAGGTGCCCATTGATCGTGTTTGGCCTTCGACCAAAACTGATGCCGCGCCTGTTCTCGGAGGAGGTCCGGAGGTGTTCTCGGTAAGAACAACAGCGACGCTCTCCGAGCGAACCGACAACGCCAACAACCACCACCACCGAAGGAGCTGCTCAAATCCATATCTCCCGCAAGCGCGCGTGGCCACCGACGCCACCATCGACTAAAAACGAGGGCATATGCAGCGCGAATGGGCGAAACCAAAAAAACATACATATAAAAATGGGGCGAACACACCCACACCGAGTGCCGCAAATGGGAGTTCACCATTTTGCCAACGGGTCGTAAAAATCAGCGCCGCGGCAGTTCCGCGCCCCTCGATCGTCATCTAGGGATGCCCTGACATTTTCGGTGCTACGGAGTTGGATCACGCTATAGATGATCCGAGAGAGGAGCGTCGTAAATAACGGACTAGTTCAAGGAGAACAAGGGCATCCTAGTCTTCTTTGATTTCAATTGTTGAGGGGGGGTGGTGAGCCATTCGTTAGGAAAATTGGTAACAGTCGTCGAACAGGATGTTGCCTTGCCCCGCAAATAAACCAGCTGTCCTATCGCCTCTGATGTAGACTGCATCGATTGTTTGGACGGCTAGAATCGGTAATCGAAATTCTCCGCTCAAGAACCGACGTAAGATGAAGACGCAAAGCCCGCATCCAGAAATCGATGGCGAGCATAATTAATCGTTCCAAGTTTTTTTTTTGTTCGACGAACGACTATACCTTATCTTGATCTAACGTTAACTTCGTGTTAACGGTGGATTCTCGAAACAATGCAACGATTTAAAAATTGCATCGTTCACCGATAGATCGTGTTAATACCGTGCTGTACATGGCGAGGTCATTTGCATTAATTTCCGCTTTCTCGACAATTTGCATCTTACGATGCGCTATACCCCAAAAGTATGCCAAGGTTTAGGTGATTTCCAGCTATAGCAGAATTTCATTTCTCAAAACAGCACGTTCAATCTTTCGTGGAAAAAGCTGCTTATCAGAATTCAGCCGAGCTGCGTGAATAACAACATCCACATCCAACGAAATAATATCCAACAATACCGTCGTATAGGTATAGTTGCGTAATACCCTGTAGTAATGGCCTATTCACATCCACCAGTTAAAATTGATCCAATTTTTTTTACCGTCTGATCAATTTTAATCATCGTTATTTGGGGGAGGGGAGGTAAATACAAAAAAAAAAAAATGTTAAACGCGAACCGGTACGTGTATTTTTACGTGCGGCGATTACGTTGGTCGATGTGAATAGGCCATAACGGATCAAAGGGTTTTTAAAGGTATAGAAACTACTAATTTGGAGGCCAAGAAGTTGAATAGCGGAAATCATCGCCCAAAAGAAATATCATTAATTCGAATGCTTACAACAAGTAGCTGGTATGCCAAGGTTATTCTTTTGACATTCACCGCAGCTAAGATACTGGCATTGTGCCGTGCAGGGTTGGACATTATTATCATGGTGGGAGACAAGTCCGCATAACAATGCTGGACGGAAAATTAAAAAAAATAATGCTAACGTGGGGACCATAAAAACTCAGCGAAATATTAATAAGAAAGGGTCAATGTTTAGCGTTTGCTACGAAACAGAAGCCAATTATCTCATATTAAATCACCGTTAAACTCAATTGATGGTAGTATATACGAGGGGTGTTCATTAAGTTTCCGCAATCATTTTCTTTTAAACAAGCGGCTGTAGAGATTTTAATGAAATTTAGTAGAGCAATGCATGTAGATATAAACTTCCTCTATCATTCATAAAACTTTACATTTTTGGAGATGCATTTGTGGTAACGAGTGTTTGTGACAGGCCCTCAACGTCCACTTCTCTCACCATGATTCGCACTTTCAATTTGGATTCCTGCTTTCAGTTTCTGACCAAAATATATCAACTATTTAATTATTAATTTTACACCTTAAACAGAGTATACTATAAGTATAGGATAAAAATTCAGACAAAGAAACTCCCGCGTTGCAAAAAACGGAGCTGTATACTTTACGTGTAGTGAAGTGCGAACACTCAAACCCCAATTATCACGCCCTTAAAATAAGCGTATCAATCACTGTCGAGCTTAGCCCAAAGTGAAATATTTTTGAACTCGAGTAACGAGTGATGACTAACGACACCGCGGTACCCATAACACCAGAGATTAAGTCTACCCGATGCCTCGTCTTACGGTAGCAGTAACCAACGAGGTTCAAACTTCAAACTTAAGTTAAACCAGCTATTTGAGCTCTAAAAAATGGTTTACGTTCCATTTTATAGTAATCAATAGAATTCTTTTATCTTTGGGTCAACTTGTAAACCTAACCCTGACTTTTCGAAATTGGTGGTTTAGGCTCAGGAGAA
>JAQGBX010000814.1:0-30302 GCA_034698745.1 Megaphyllum sjaelandicum
GGGAAATTTTTTTTGAAACCTGGAAAAGTCAGGGAAAAGTCAGGGAAGTTGAAAATGAAATTTCTGGGGGAACCCTGTGACATGTACATTATTATACACTGCTAGGGTGGTCTATTTATCATGACCCTGCCAATAATTTTTACAATAAAGAGTAAATCGTAAAATTTATCAAAATGAAAAGTAATAATATCTGCTTGCCTTTTAAATTACGTGAAAATTAAGTGGCTTCGGTCCCCCTATGGGGATCCGGGGGTCTCTTTGGAATTTTCAATGGGATCCCCTATTTTATTTGCAACTTATGAATCTGCGCTTAAAACACAATAAAATATAGGTATTTTTTGTCATCATCTTAGATATTGCTGTAATCTATATGTCCTAAATCATATAATACGCTATTCACTTTTTTCAACAGGCATTGCACTGCTACCTGTTGAAAAAAGTGAATGGTATACATACACGATTCCCGACATCGATAATGCCAAAAAAATCTTTTAGACAAAACATATTTTGTATTAAGCGCAGATTCCTAATTTGAAAAATAAAATGGGGGGGGGGGTGATCCCATTAAAAATTCCAAAGAGACCCTTCGGATCCTCCTAATTAGGGGATCCATTTTACGATTTACTCTTTATTTTAAAAATTGTTATCAGAGTCGTGATAAATGGACCCCCCTGTATAATCATAATCAATCAAAGTGTGAAAAAGGTTGCTAATTCTGTGGCGTGTAATATTGAAATTTAATTCTTATATAATATGAAGTACATAAAATCTTAAAATCCTACATTACTAAGTTAACAATGTCATTTTCTTTTTAGTTAATTAAATAGTAAAATTACCAATTATTTTCGAGATTAAATTGCCCTGTTTTTTTTTTATTGATAAAACTTTGGATTTTTTGCCAGTTAAGTTTCTATAGCGGCGTTAACATTATAACAAAGTTGAATTTACTTACCTAAGCCGTAACATGGCGACACAATCGTACAAATGATGATTATCAGGCAACTGAATCGGAGGTTTCTCTTGGTCCACGTGTCCATAACTTCACGAAAATTTGTTGAAAAAAATATAGACTGTATGAAATTTTTGATACCAAATCTCATCTGACCACTCGATGTTTCGCTCTTTGAGTTTAACTAATGTCCACTTTGTTGTTATAATGAAATTTATGCTCGAACATTGTATTACGCATGCGTAATAACTGCTGGATTCGGAGAAATCATAAACAGTTTCCGAGAAAACCAAAGAGGAAAAAAGCATGCACACATTTTCAATTAGTAGAAAACTGGGGTATGACCTTCAAACAGGTTGGCTGATATAGGAGGTAGTTTTCATAGTGGCCGGTGCCCACCTGAGGAAGGCTGTATAGTTTTTTTTTTCGGCTAGAGTACCACCCCAAATTTTCCTACGAAAGCGTGTCAAATGACGCGTAACTTCGAAAGTATAAAGGGGTCAGGAAATGGAAAAACAATAATAAAATCGCCATCTTGCGTTACGTCAAACGCTAGGTTTTATTTTTGTTTTGATTCATCCTTGACGTATTCAGAGCACTAAAAGTACAAAAATTAAAACTGTTGTTTTATGGAAGTTCTTAAAGGACCCTGATCGAAGGATTATTATAGAACAGTTCCAAAATTGTACCGATATTTGTATGTTTTTTAATGATGTCAGAAAAGCTCTTATTGCCCACATCGAAATTAAAATACTTTGTGATAAATTTAAAATACATTTTTTAAGGCAAAATAGATTTACAATGTATTTACAAAAATATATTTTTTTTAAAAAAATAGGTTAACTCTACGTTTCTTTCTATGTTTTGTAAAATACATTTTAATGAAGATATCTTTTGTATGGTATTGAAAATCCATTTGAAAATATATGTTGCATACATTTTAAATTTTATTTTGAAATAACTTGGGTTGTTCCAATGTATATTTACATATTTTGAATAACTTTTAAAATTTATTTTAAATCTGAATATAATTTGTTTTTAAATATGTATTTTAAAATCATTTACTGTTACAATAATACATTTCCAAAAATATATTTCTAAAGCTTTTTTTTCGATGTGGGTGATTTTAGTTCAGCTCTTACTGATGTTGATATAGTGCTTAAAAGTCTACAGACTATTATTTAATTTGATCAATTTTATTAATTTGATTTTGCAGCCATACTGATATTAGTATAACCAAAGAGATATCACTATGATGAGTAGCTATACTGCTCATACTGATATAAGTAGGAACTACTTATCATACTGTTCAGCAGTTCCAAATTCAATTCAGTTCAACTCAGTGCCCTACAATCAGTAAATAAATACCATGTTGACACAGTTAAGTTGGCTTACAAGAAGTTTAGTTTGCAGCGGCCGTTATTCGTGTTATGATAACTTGCTTTGAGTTTCTATGGAGGAGTTTAACAAGTTAAAAAAACTAGAAATATACTGGCCAGAAGATATATATAGTTGCGCAATAATTTTGAATCTGATTTAAAGCAACGTTTATTTTATTTAGCAAATAATCGCAGCTCTGTGATCGATAATTATTAATCTAAAGAAAAAAAATTCAACAATAAAAATAGAGTTTAAATTAATTTAAGATGATTAACACCTTACAAAGTGTGCGCATACTGTACCTGAAATCTAAATCAAGAAAATAGTCCTGAATAAACAAACATCGATGAAATAACGACGACATAAATCAAAAACTGTTTGGAATCGAACCCTAAATGATAAAGGATCAATTAGCTTTTAAAATTCAATTCTTTTATAATAAACTACCAATTTGTAAATTGAAAAGTATGCAACAAATATTTGTTTACGCTAGAAACTGATCATATTGAAACAACATGCTTTTTCCAAACACATTATACAAAATTATTTCCAGTCAGAAATGTTGTATTGACCTGGAAAATTCGGATCACTTGTCAATCAATCACTTGTCAATCACTTGTCAATCATTGATAAGTCAATGACTGAAAAAGTTAAGGAGAAATGATTTATTTTGAAACAGTCAGGGAAATTCAACGTGTTCATTTGCCTTAATCCAAAAATTTGTACATTATGCAAATGTACAAATTTAAAAAAAAAATTTCATAAGTTGAATTTGCAAGATTTTCAACTGGTCTATAATATCTATCTATACTGTTAAGAACATTTCTATAGAAAATTCTCAACTTTCCAATTAATTTTTTTTCTTCCCTCTTGCCTCTTTCAGGATATGTACAACTGTGATATGTGCAAGGAGCAAATTTTGACGTTAATCAAGATTCATTTTACCGAAATTTGGCAACTTTTATCAAATTTTAACTATTCGGGTAACTTACCCTTTCCATTAGCGTTGTTAAACATCGCCCGTTGTTCGTGCCCCTTTCCTGTTAAGTATAAAAAAAGTGATATACCCGATCTAATTTTAAAATTCTAAATTACCATGTAATTTTTATTGTATGTTAAATTTAAGTCAAATTTCCATCAACACGTCTGGCTTTTTTGAAAAATTGCCTGATTTTAATGGAAAAACCGTCTGGATTTTTTTTAAATCGTATGACTTTTTTGAAAAATCGTCAGTTGTTGGAAAAATTGTCACTTTTTTTTGAAAAATAAATTTATCTCATGCTAAATTTGTGAAATTTTTGGAATTTTCACATGCTAAATTTGTACAATTTTGAGAATTTTTTATTCTGATTTTGAAACAGTTTCTAAATTATTATTAGTACAATTTTAAAAATGTTGAATATATTCCTGCGTCAAATTTACGAAATCGTAGATAACATTTGCCTATATCAATTTTGACATTGTCTCGGACAGGGAAACATGTTTAAAAAAAACTGGAAAAGTCATGGAAGTTGATTCCTGTAGGAACCCTGATCATGCTCGGTTTGTTGGATTATAGTTTGTATTTCTACCTTAGCGGTCTGCGAAGGTACCTCTGGATTCGTCTTAACGAAATTCAGCAATATTTGTCAAATTTCAACTATATGAATAACTAACTAACCCTTGTCATTGGCGTCGTTCAACATCGTCCATTCCTCTTGTGTTAATTCATGCGGCAATCCTGTAAGTAAATTTACTTCTAAATTCTTCTCATTTCTACATTAAAAAACACAAAATCAGATTTAAAAGAATGGGTTGCTCAAGCATGCCAGAATGCCAGGTGTCAGGGAGTCGTACCCAGTTTCGGGAGAATACACCTTCGTCAGCCACGAATTAGAAATCATTGTCGAATTGAGATTGAAGTAAGTTTAAACTTTTAAACTATCATTTGGAATATTTTTCCATTGCATAATTGCATGCCAAAAGGACCAATAGTAAGCGTCGGATTTAGTGCGAGGCTTGGTCAAGTTTTGAATGGTTATGCCTACTTACCATGTTTATTAGGGGTGAGAATATGGGAGACCAAGTGGGAGTTACCTGGTAGATGAAAACGTTTAAATAGACCTATGGAAAGATTTTCCTACCTAAACCTTATTGATTCCTAATTTAAAGAGTGAAGCACTTAATCACACTTTCAGAATGCTGGTAGTTGCTCTTCACAAATCTAGTTGCCCTTCATTTGACCATTTCAATATCCTGCATTTGAGTTATCCTATAGCGATTCCAAACAGAAGCACAATAATCCAACATGGGGCGAACCAGAGTTGTGCAACCAGTTTCCTTTACATATTAAGGGGAAATTTGGGCATTATCTAAAGATACGTTGAATAAATCTTAAGCATGTGCTCGCTGCTCCAATGATATTGGTTAAATGGCGATTCCGTCAAAGATTGTCCAAAATATTGACTTCCAGATGCTTGACAGATTCAACTACGGTACGCTGAACTCGACCCCACATCGAAAAAAAAACCTTTAAAAATATATTTTCAGAAATGTATTACTGTAATAATAAATGTTTTTTAAATACATTTTTAAACCACATAAATGTATTTTTAGCTTTAAAATACATTTTAAAAGTTATTCAAAATATGTATAGATTGGAACAATCCAAGTTATTTTAAAATATATTTTAAAATGTATGCAAAATATATTTTCAAAAGCATTTTCAATGTCATATAAAAGATTTTCATTAAAATATATTTTACAAAACAAAGAAATGTAAATTTAAAATAAATTAAAAAAACCAACATTACTGTCAATACCTTGTGAATTTATTTTGCCTTAAAAATGTATTTTAAATGTATCACAGGGTATTTTTATTTCGATGTGGGTCCACTCAGCATATATTTTGGAGTTATCTGCTTACGTGAGATACGCATTACGGAACATTTCTTATTATTTAAATGTTGGATATGGTTATTTAACTGTTCTCGTGAGTAAGATAATAGGTATTCCAAAAACATTTTTGAACTGGATTACATTACCTCGATTGTCGATTCTCGCCACGGGTACAACTCGGATGTTACGTTCGATATCGCCCTTATTTAAGTAATGACAGGTCCAATACCCTCGATGTAGCGCGGGATCAAAGTCGGTTACTTTTATCGAACAGTCCTTGATGTTTGTGTCCCTTACAATGTAATGAAAATGGCTGTCTTTCATCAGTCGCGTATTATTTACGTTCCACCAACAAGAAGCTGCCGTTGTCGGAAATTTGCAGGTCATATCGAGGTAGTCTACTCTTTCTGCACATAGGTACCAATTTGGAAAGATAAAAGACATGGTTAAGAAGATAATAAACCCTCAAGACCCCGACCTAATCTTAACATCCTACATTACCGTTACAACGTAATTTCTTTCTTGAAGTCAATTAAATCGTCTGACTTTTTTTGAAAAAAAAGCCTATTCTTTCTTTGAAAAAAAAAGCCTATTTTGGGGATAAAATCGCTGGACTTTTATGGGGACAAAATCGTTGGACTTTTATGGGGACAAAATGGTTGGACTTTTATGGGGACAAAATCGTTGGACTTTTATGGGCACAAAATCGTTGGACTTTTATGGGGACAAAATCGTTGGACTTTTATGGGGACAAAATCGTTAGACTTTCATGGGGACAAAATCGTTAGACTTTCATGGGGACGAAATCGTAGGACTTTCATGGGGACGAAATCGTTGGACTTTTATGGGGACGAAATCGTAGGACTTTCATGGTGACGAAATCGTTGGACTTTTATGGGGACAAAATGGTTGGACTTTTATGGGGACAAAATGGTTGAACTTTTATGGGGACAAAATAATTGGACTTTCATGGGGACAAAATGGTTGGACTTTATGGGGACAAAATGGTTGGACTTTTATGGGGACAGAATGGTTGGACTTTTATGGGGACAAAATGGTTGGACTTTTATGGGGACAAAATGGTTGGACTTTTATGGGGACAAAATCAGACTTTTATGGGGATACACTTTGGATTTTAGTGATCCAAAAATCAATACCCCTTCTTCATGCTCACGCATTTTATACCCCATTTTACTGCCATTTTCACCACCAATATGGGCGGTTGGAATACTTATGATAGTTTGTAGTGTTCCATTGCCCGGGAAATGTCGGGCTTTCCATGCAGCTAGTATTTCCAAAAAAAAAAAAAAAAAAAAACCTGGGATATATAAGTGCACTTATATATCCTTTTACACGCTGATATATGCACAGTGACTTATGCAAAAAAAAAAGAACCCTGAATAAGGAACTACGGTTTAAACGAACATCTTTTGACGTCTCTGATTTCAAATGTTAACTATTCTGCCTGACTCACCATCGCCATGGTTGCTGTTCACCGTTAACGTCCTGAATTCTTCGTTCGTTGTTTTATGCGGAAATCCTGTTAAATATAGTTACTTCACAATCCTACTCATTTCATCTTTAATAAACACAAATTCAGATTAAAAATCAACCTGGATGTTCGATGTAATGGCAGGACCAAAACCCTCGATGTAGCTCGGGGTCAAAGTTTATTATTATGATGGAACAGTCCCTGGTGTTTGTGTCACTTAGGAAGTAATTAAAATGGTAGTCGTTCATCAATCGCGTATGATTTACGTTCCAACAACAAGAAGACACCATTTTGTTCAATTCACATTTCATAGTGAGGATATGTTCTGAGTACGTGCCAATTTGAAAAAAAATTAATAATAAAGGCAGGTACAGCAAGATGATCTTATAAAATCCCACATTACCAAGTTAATAATGGTAGTTCCTTTTTTGTAGTTAAGTAAGTTGTAAAATTTCCATTTTTTCTTAATAATTGCTAAACAATTATTAGAATAAAGCTATTTGGCAATTATAGATAAAATATCGTCCGGATTTTTATGATTAAACGCCTAGATTTTTTAATAAAATTATCTGGCTTTTTAAAAACTCGTCTGGTTTTTGAAAATTCGTAATTTTTTCGAAACATTCTTTTTTTTTTTTAAAAATTTGGAATTTTTTTGAAACATCGTCTCTTTTTTTGAAAAAAAATCGTTTCTATCTTTGAAAAATCGTCTTTTTTTAAATTATTTTTTTTGTTAAAATCGTCTTTGTTTGAAAAATCGAAACCTTTTTCGAAATATCTTTTTTTTATGAAAATTCTTTAATTTTTTTTTTGAAAATAACTCGTTTTTTTAAATTCGTCTATTTTATGAATATTCATCTTTTTTTTATAAAGATCGCTAATTTTTTTAAAATATAGTCTATTTTTCGAAAAATCTTCTTTTTCAAGACTACTTTTATTTTATGAATAATCGTAATTTTTTTTTTTATTTTTGATTAATAAAAAATTTAAACTTTTTGGATCGATTACAAAACTATCCTGGATTTTTGAATAATACTGGCTTTTTTGCCAGTTAGGTTTTCCATATCGTTAAAATCTTAACAAAGTTGAATTTACTTACGTAAGCCGTAACATGGCAAAACAATAGTACAAACGATGATTATCAGGCAACATAATCGGAGGGTTTTCTTGGTCCATAACTTCACGAAAAATTTGTTTAAAAAAGTATAATGTATGCAACTTTTGATATTAACAAGCAGTTGATAACTCGGTGTCTCGCTCTTTGTAGACTATAGTGTCCACTGTGGTGCACATGAAATGTATATACTCGAACATTGTATTACGAAAGCAAACAAACTGATCGAATTCGCGGAAATCATATAAAATTTTCGAGAAAACCAAAGAGGAAAGAATAATGCTTTTTTTAATTTGAAGAAAAGTAAATCAAGACGGATGACCTTCGAGCCGGTTGGCTGTTAAAGGAGGTTGTTTTCACTGGGGAAGGTGTGTCAAATGACGCGAAATTACGAAAGTATAAAGGGGTCATGAGGTGGAAAAAATAAAATCGTCATCTTGCATGACGTTAGACGCTACCGGGGTTCCCCCAGACCTGGAAAACCTGAAAAAGTCAAGGAAGAATGACCTTATTTGATAAGTCAGGGAAATTCATTGTAGTAGGGTACACATTTACAAATTTTTTCGCCTTTTCTGATGAGAAGATAGCAAAATTTGTAACGTTTTCCGAGGTCAAAATTTCAAAAGTTTCCTCGTTTTCCGAGTACATAATTGTAAAATTCTCCACATTTTTCCTATAACAAATTTGCAAAATTTTCCACTTTTTCCAAGGACATATTTTCAAAATTTTCCACGTTTTCCAAAGACAAATTTTTTAAATTTTCCACGTTTTCCGAGGAAAAATTTGCAAAATTTTCCACGTTTTCCGAGTATAAAATTTCAAAATTCTCCACGTTTTCCTGTAGCAGATTTGCAAAATTTTCCACGAGGACAAATTTGCAAAAATTGTCACGTTTTTCGAGGGAAAATTTGCTAAATTTCCCACGTTTTCCAAAGACGAAATTGTACATTTCTCCTCGTTTTCCGAGGACAATTTTGCAAAATTTAACGCTTAGCCAATTTTTTTTTTTTTTAATTTTCAACATTTTTCAATGTCAGTTTTTCACATTATCATTGATCAAGGAAATTTTTTTCAAAACCTGGAAAAGTCAAGGAAGTTGAAAATGACATTTCTGATGGAAGCCTGCATGGCTACGTTTTATATTTGATTTTGGTTTATCCTTGACGTTTTTAGAGCAATAAAAGTTAGAAAATGCAAGCTGTTATTTCAATAAAGTTATTAATAACGGACAGTTGGCTTACAAGAAGTTTATAGTTTGAAACTCCCGTTATTCGTGTTATGATAACTTGCTTTGAGTTTATATATTATTTTACACAAGTTTTTACTGCGCATGCGCGACGCCATTTGGCAGCAAAAACTATAAATACTGACTGGGAGATGGTTGCGCACGAAATGTAAACATCAATCTGATTTCAGGATTGTTTTTCTTTATATGAGTATTTTATTTAATTTAACATGAGCTAATAACGGATTTGATAAAATCGAGAAACGCTCAGACAAATTATTATATATATAAAATTTTGAAATTAAATTCTAAATTAGGTTTTTCTAAGCGTCAAAAAATAATTCAAAACATAGTAAGCGTATACAATTTCAAGACATCTGTATATTTATTGATTTAAAAAAAATAGTGGTATGTAGATGTATGTATAAGGAAGGCTTAGTTTATTATAAGGCAATTTCTATTTTATATATGAAATAATCACAGCTCTGTGAACAATAATAAAAGCAATCTGAAAAAAAAGTCCAACGATTAAAATAATGTATAAATTAATTTAACAGGGTTAACGCAAAACAAAGTGTGCTCATACTCTACCTGAAACGTAAATTAAGAAAATAGTGGTCCTGAATAAACAAACATCGATAAAATAACGACGACAGAAGTCAACAAGTGTTTCGAATCGAATCCTAAATGATACAAAAGGATCAATTTGCTTTAATCTGCAATAAGATTTTTGGTACGTTTTGGTATTGTTTCCAAACAAGTAACATATCGCGGATTCTCATTAAGAAGAACTTACTGAATACGAATTTCTGATAGTTCAAAGTCATTGCATCCAAGAGTATGGTTGAATAATGTAAATTTCTTCTTCGTTTAAGACGAATTACGAGTTCGGATAAGTCAGGGAAAGTCGGGGAAGTTTGTTGTATGGTGTGGATATTGTGGGGGAAAATCGATGATGGTTTTATTTTTACAAGTTTGACCGGTGTGAGAGTGTCCCTCGAGATTCGACTTTAAATAACGAAATTCCGAAACATTTGTGAAATTTCAGCTAGTACTATACGCGAATAACTAACCATTTCCATTAGCGTTGTTCCATATCGCCATTTCCTTATCTGTTAATTTGTGCGGCTGTCCTGTAAAGTAAATCTACTTTTAAATTCTACTCATTTCAACATCAATAAACTCGAAATTAGATTAAAAAATGGGTTTCTCGATCATACCATGTTTGTCGATTCTCATTGTGCCAACGTTGGTGGCACGTTTGTCCCCCTTCTTCTTCAATACATGACATGACCAATACCCTCGATGTAATTTGGGATCAAAGTTGGTTATTCTGATTGAACAGTCCTTGGTGTTTGTGTCGCTTACAGCGAAATAAAAATGGCCGTCTTCCATCTGTCGCGTATTATTTACGGTCCAATAACAAGAAGACACAGTTGTTTTCCTCAATTTGCAGGTTAAATCGATGTATTTTCTTTCTTTCCCTACATTTGGAAAGATAACAGACATTGATAAAAAGATGGTAAACCTTGATCTGATATTAACATCGTAGGGTGCGAACACTTTAGCAATTAAGTGTCCTTAAACACTTCATTTCAAAACTGTCGTTTAGTGGTATTGTAGACCCTAATTACCACTATAGGCGACACTAATTATCAAGTACTTTTTTTGATTGCTATCGTGCTCTTACCCATACATTACCATGACTCAACGTAATTTCTTTTCTAGAACTCCGTTTAATCGTCTGTATATAGTGGATAAAGTTATTTCATCAAAAATACAAATTTTACAAAAAAAAAAAAAGTACTATTAAATAACTAAATGCTTTACAATTTAAACAATGATCACCAAAAAATTCGAATTTATTTTCAAAAAAAACTGAAAGCCGTACATTTTTCATCACAAATGAAAGTTTTACAAAAAATCAATAAAAATCAAATTTTTATAAAAATCACAAAAATTCAAAATTGTATAAAACATCATCGAAAATCAAAATTTTATATTTTTGAAAAGTCATCTATACTGTATATACAGGGTGTTTATTTGAAGGCGCAACAGATGGAATAACTTCGGATCCGTCTTAAGTAGACTCCTGAAACAAAACGTAGTGTCAGCTACACCAAAGGGGGATCTTCCGTGCCATGACAGTTTGATGACCTTGAAAACCGCTTCAAGGTCATTCAGACAGTAAGTACTTAAGTACTTAAAGGATGCGCAATAGACCAATGGTGTGCTTTTGAAAGTTGTAAAGGAAATATGCTATCAGTCTGAAAATGCTCCATTTAGTTTCAAAATGCCCTTCTGTGAACTTGTGATGTTAATTGCAATGGACATAAATGCATTCCTGTACAGCTTCGAACCATTGCAGTGAAAGGACTCATATCAAGGGGCTTTCGGTCCGAAAATGGATCGCGTAACTTTATTGCAATGCTTCGAAGCTGTACAGGAGTGCATATACGTGCATCACAAAAAACGGGACATAAATTTACAAAAAAGTCATTTTAATACTAAATAAAGCATTTTTAGACTTATAGCAATCCCCCCCTACACAACTTTCAAAATCACACCATTGATCTATTTTGCATCCTTCAAGTACTTTAACTGTCTGAATGACCTTAAAGCGGTGTTCAAGGTCATTCAAACTGTTATGGCTCGGAAGATCCCCCTTTGGTGTAGTGACACGTACTACATTTTGTTTCAGGAGACTACTTATGACGGATCCGAAGTTATTCCATCTGTTGCATCTTCAAATGAATACCCTGTATCGACATCTCATTTTTGAAAAATCGTTACTTTGATTAAAAACAAACTTTACTTATTTAAAAGATCGTCACTTTTTGAAAGATTCCCTTTTTTTGTAAGATAGTATCGTTTTTGAAAAATTTTCTTTTTTGGAAAGTTCGTCTTTTTTTCATTAAAATTTTATATTTTGAATAATCGTATATTTGTTTGTTTGTTTTTGAACATGTCTTTACTATGGGATAAATATCGTCAGTTTTATTTTAGATAAAACGACTAGGTTTTTTTTTTTGGTATATTTTTTTTTGTTCTTTTTGGTATAATCCTTAGGCTTTGAGTCTAAACTTTCCTGGATTTTTGGATAAAACGCTTGAATTGGCATGTTTGAATAAAAGTTGAATTTACTTACCAGAGCCATAACACGGCAACACAACCGTACAAATGATGATTATCAGGCAACTTAATTGGAGGGTTTTCTTGATCCACGTCTCCATAACTTGAAGAAAATTTGTTGGAAAAAAAATATATGTATTCTGTATGAAACTTTTGATATATTAAATAGTATCTGACAACTCGAAGTCTCGCTTTTTCGCTCTTTGAAAATCACTCTCCACTTTCTACTTTGATGCTCAAATTTTGGATAAACCTTGACAGAGGACAGAGCACTATTCTGTACTACAGAGCAACTTGCACCTATTTTCGATGGATGAAACCTAAATTTAGCCGGATGACCTTCCAGGAAGTTGGCTCTTATTGTGTGTAGTCTTCAGGGCGCCGGGCCGTGCTATGATGCAGCAGGATCGAGGCAAAAGCAGCGACATATAGGGGCGCCATCTACCACAGGGCCAGCCACACGGCTTAATTCAATTTTTAATTCAATTCCTTACCCTGCAGTCAGTACATAGTACCATTTGGCAGGCAGGACAGGGATCCCCCAGACCTGGAAAACTCAGGGAACTTGAAAATGACCTGGGGAAGTCAGGGAACAATAGTTTATTTTGAAAAAGTCAGGGAAATTCAACGCAGTTAGTGCCCATTTTCCTTGTAGAAATTTGTATAACTTTTCCACATTTTCGGAGCACAAATGTGCAAAATTATCCACGTTTTGCATGTACAAATTTGAAAAAGTTTCTACGTTTTCCGAATACGAATTTGCAAATGTTTCTAAGTTTTCCGAATGCAAATTCGCAAATGTTTCTACGTTTTACGAAAAAAATTTGCAAATGTTTCTACGTTTTCCGAATACAAATTTGCAAATGTTTCTACGTTTTCCGAGTACAAATTTGCAAAATTTTCCACGTTTTGCATGTACAAATTTACAAAATTTTCCACGTTTTGCATGTACAAATTTGCAAAATTTTCCACGTTTTCCGTGTATAAATTTTAAAAGCTCTCTAGGTTTTCGGAGTACAAATTTTCCACATTTTCCGAGGACAAAACTGCAAAATTTCCCACTTCTTCCCGCAAGCACTAATTTTGAACATTTATCGGATACAAAATTTTCCCATGTTATTTCATGTTAATTAATCTTCAAAATTGTCGTTATTAAATTTTAAAAAATATTTTCCAGTGTCAATTTTAGAAAATGTCAATTTTTCACGTTTTCATTAGTCAGGGGAATTTTTTTAAGACATGGAAAAATCAGGGAAGTATAAAATGAAATTTCTGAGGGAACCCTGGAGGATCATTATGCAAATTAAGTCAGACTAAGCAGTCTGGTCAGATGGACCCCAACATCACATTTTTGGTATATTTCTCATATCTGGGACTTTAACGAGGAGGATGGAATGGGATATAGGAAGGCGGTCATGGGCGATTTAATATAGGGACTATCTCAACATTCGCCTAGCGGAACTGTGGGAAACCATGAAAAACCACAATCGATGTTAGCCAACCCGGAAACCGAACCTGGGTCTACCTTTAATGCAAGACGAGGATGCTAACCTCTAAGTCTCCTTTCTCGGTCTCTGGGGGTGTACTTAATTGTAGTTTCTATTTTTCAACTTGAAGGTTGTTGGAAACTGATTTATTGTTTATACAACGTGCAAATAAAGCTGTGTTTTTTATTTGAAAAAATATTATTAAAACGAGTTTTTAATTTTTAAGGGCGCTTTTTTTGTTGCATTTAAGTCCAGTGAAAACCACTTAATCCGATCAATCATTTCATTCCATGAAGTTGGATATCGGATATCAAACACTGTCGGATGTCGGATACTTCCCGTTATTCGGTCACGTTGCGCTCCCGCCCTATTTTGAATGAAGTTTTACCTGTTGCCTAGTGTGGAAATCGCTCGATTGTATTTGATAAGGGGCCGTTTAACAATTAGGAAGTCCACATGTAGGGGTAGGGGGAGGGGGGGGTGGATATATTAAATCACGAACACAATATGGAAAGGAGCAGCGAAGGGTTTGACCAACTCGGACGTCCACTTGATAAAAAAAATGCCAAATAAAACCAGTAAAGAGTTCAAATTTGCCAAATTGTCCGTGTTTTGCCGAGTACAAATTTTAAAAAATTGTCACATTTTGCCGAGTTTAAATTGGCAAACTTTCCACGTTTTCTCGAGTTCAAATTTGCAAAATTCGCCTAATTTTTCCGAGTTCAAATTTGCAAAATTTTCCAAATTTTTTCGAGTTTAAATTTGCAAAATTTGCCACATTTTTCCAAGTTCAAATTTGCAACATTTGCCACGTTTTTCTAGTTTAAATTTGCCACATTTTCCAAATTTTTCCTTATCTCTGAAAAACGTTTTCAAAGATGTTTTTACAAGGTAGAAAAAATGGAACTGAACATCTTAAATAATAGAAAAAATGGAAATATTTGTCCATGAAAATTTTACATTCTTGTCAGGTAAATTTTTCTAAGGCAAATGGTTAATTTTGGTCAGGGGAAGTCAGGGAAAGTAAGGGAAATTGGAAGTCTAATTTCAGTAGCAACCCTGCGGTTCCCGAAGTAACAATATGCAATATCGCGTATATAAATGGTGCATGTGTTAAAAATAGCAAAAATCAGTAAACTGGGTACCTCCAGTCCAAGAAAATCTGGAAAAGTCAGAACTTAAAAGCTCAGGGTCCATTCCAGGGTTTTCTTGATCTACGTCTCCATAACTTTAAGAAAATTTGTTTGAAATTTTGATATCAACAAGGGACAGACAACTCGATGTCTCGCTTTCTCGGTCTTTGAAAATTACTCTCCACTTTCCACTTTATGCTCGAACACTGCGTAATATTGCATAAACCTTGACAGAGGACATTGCACTATGCTGTACTGCGGATATAAGCTAGAAAAATCAGTTTGATCGATTAAAACAAAATTAATCCGGATGACCTTGGAGCAAGTTGTCTGTTGTTGTAAGTAGACTTCCGGGCACCGTGTCGTGCTATGAGGCAGAGATGCGACGTATACCGATAGGGGGCGCCATCTACCACAGGGCCATCAACACGGCTCTGGGAGTATAGTTTCTATTTTCAACTTGAAGGCCGTTGGAAACTAATTCTTGTTTAACGTCCAAAAAAGCTCTGTATGGTGCACACATTTGCAAAATAAACTGTAATAGCAAAATTTAGGAAATTTTTCCTCGCGAAGAAGTTATGACCAACTCTTGCAAATTTGTCCTCTGGGAAGACGTGGATAATTTTGATAATTGTATATGAAAAAACGTGGAATTTTGTTAATAATTTTAAGCAATTCAATCGCTACCTGATCAGATTTGAAAATTTCCAACTTTTAATCGTTGGAAATTTCCAGTTCAAATAAAAGCGCGAGATGCAGTGAAACTGTAATTAAAAATACACCGATCACCTCAACTTGAGATGTGTTCGTTTGCACATAATGTTTATTTTAACTAAAGTCAATGACTGAAGAAATGCTATACGAAATGCGAGCTTAACCATAACGCAAAAAATGATTACTGCGCCGTGTTCAATAACGGGAGTAATCTGAAAAAACAAAGTAGAAATATTCAACTTTAAATTAAGTTAAATGGATTCAACATGGTTGATCAATTAATTCTATGTATACTTACCTAAAAAAACAAATTATTGCAAACATTTAATCCCAAATTAACAAACATCGACAAAATCATGAAGGTAAAAGGAGTCAAGAAGTGACTGGAACCAACAGCTAATACAAAGGAAAACAATTATTTCCATTATTTTGTTACAATATTACTTCTTATAATGTACTTGTTGACTGAAATGACTTTTGATAAGAAATTTAATTGTTTGGATTGATAACGTTAGAAAAAAACTCCTCATAAAACCCAAAATAACCCGGAATTAACAATCGAAATAAATCTAATGACTAATTAGGATTCGTAATAATTTTGAAATTAGGTTTTATTTTTTACTGCGTTTTTTCTGTTGAGATTTTGTTAAATTTTTTTTTAGTTTTAAAAAAATTTCGTTTAAAAGGGAAAGTTGGTTTAACAAATCTTTATCTTATTTTTATTTAATGTTTAAAAATAAGATCAAGTTTCAACTTTAGAGAAAATGTATCGTTTTTAATTCAAATTCCTGATGGCAAACTAAATGCTTCTAAATTAATCCAGCATTAAAAATTTTATTTTTTAATTAGACTTTAGAAATAAATAGGAAAGCACGATTTTTAAAAAACAATTCTTACTTATTATGATTTTTTTGTTGGTAATATTCAAGTGCTAGTTTTGTTTTTTTAATTTTTCAAAAATTAGGTTATGTAAACTTAGCCCTGCATAAAGTTTAAAATAATACAAATTAAACAAACTTATCAATTCCTTAATGCAGATCTGTTTGATTGAACAGATTATGGAGTCGAGAGTAGTTGCACCATGCTTTGTTAATTTTAATCTATGATTACAATTACTCACCAGCACCACGAGCATAGTTTCTTAACATCCTTATATCCGCCCCATTCAGTTTTCTCACATAACCTGCAATGATAATAAATTTATTTTGGAAAATCCACTTTGGTGGAATAGTTATTGAAATCTTTGACAAGCCTTACCTTGAGGGTCAACTTTCAAAGGTATGCCTCGTCGATGGTCTCTGCCACGATTATCTTTGTAATGGCAAGTCCAAAATCCTTGATGTAAAGCAGGTTCGAAGTACGTAATTTTTATTGAACAATCTTTGGTGTTTTTTGGTCCACCGCCCACGTATTGAAATCTGTGATCGATGGTAACTTTCTGATCGTTTACTTTCCAATAACATGTTGATCTTTTTGGACCAAGACGACAGGGAAGAGTAGGGGTACCTACGTTTACATGAAAAATGAAAATAAAAGTGGTAGTTAATATTTCAGAAAATGTTTACAATATTTTTACAAGGTTTTCCTAGACTAGGAATTCCTCTTAAAGTCAGGAAACTTAAAAATGTCTGGAAATGTCAGGAAAGAATTAATTATTTTGATAAATTAAAGGAAAGTAACGTGTTTGTGTTGAATTGTTTTACATTTTTGTGGTTAGCTCAGGACTCATTTTTTAACTTGCTAAACCTTTCCCAGTATAAAGTTTTGAAAATTGTCCACGTTTTCAAAGTAAAAATTGAAAAATTTCAAACAAAGTTTTCCGAGCGTAAATTTGCCAAATTATAAAACTTTTGTAATACAAAATTAAAAGAATTTAAAGCATAAATTTTCCCAATGTTCATCTTTTCGAGTACAGATTTGTGAAATTTTTAACAGATTTCGAAGCCAAATTTACAAAAACCTTAACTTTTTCATGGCACACTTTTTTTTTAAATTCTTAACCTTTTCGTAGTACAAATCTTCGCAATTTTCAACCTTTCCAAAAAAAATTTGCAAAGCTTTTAAAAATTTACGAACCAATTCCATGCTAATTTAAAAAAAATGTTACATTTCATTGAGTGCAAAATTATTATCTTTTTTCATAGTACATATCTTTAAAAATTTCAAACTTTTCGAGTTCAAATTTGCAAGGCTTTTAACATTTTTTGAATTCAAATGTGACAAATTTTGAAACAAAATAATCAATTTCATGCTTATTTTGTTGAAAGTTTAAAATTTTATTGTATGCACGTACTGTAAATTAAAAAAAAATTAACTTATCATTTTAAATTTTGCAAATATTGAATATTGTCCTTTGTAGATTTTGTTAAATGTTGGAAAACATTATCATATGTCAATTTTTACATTGCTATTGGTCAGGGAAGTTGAAAGTGAAATTTTTGGGGAAACCCTGTTACAACAAAGTCAATTTGTGAAAACATACCATAATGTGGTCGCTGAGTTGTTGTTGTCGTTGTTCTCGGTGTCGTTCTCTTTGTTGATAGTTTTGTCTTTGGTTTTGGTTGGTATACAGGAACTAAAGCCCCTAAAATAAATATATTCATTTCTCAAGAAAAGGTTTGCAATGTGATTCGGATGTTTTAGCATCGTTGTTCATGGCGTGAAATTTCACTAAATTTTTGTCCAAAATACCTTTATTGACATTAACAGAAATTCCGGAACTTTTCATTTGTTCGCTGAATGTCGTAAAGACATTCCCAATTTCCATCATCTTCAGCAGCGTTGGTCGACGTTATTTGAATGGAGCAGTCGTTGGTGTTAAGTGGTCCTCCTTTGATGTAACGATATCGTCCTTCTATGTCCATTATGCCACCGTTTTTTAACCACCAACATCCAAAAACTTTTTTGCCTAATTGACAGTTTAGGGTAATCGGTGCTGAAAAATAAAGAATTTAGATAAATACACGCTCAAAGATCGGTTTATTTTTCAATTAAAATAGACAACTATCAGTAATTTAATCACCCTTTTCAACTTTTTGTTGTTGTTGCGATTTTGATAAATACAGCTTTGTAAATGTCTAATTGCAATATACGATGTTATAGAGCAAAGAGCTGGTTTTAAGATAATTCTGCATCTTTCTTAAAGTACAGTAAAACCTGTTAATAGTGACCGCCAAAAAATGCAATGCTGGTCCCTGTACACAGGTGGTCACTATACAAAAAACGCCGGAATTAAATTAAAATTGACATTTACACTGTACTTGTACATGTAAACTGTAATACATGTAGTAAAAAAACCACAAAATAAAAAACAGTACAGAATCATCATGTCCAGGTGCATTACATACAGTATATTTATAGCCTTATTACACACTTGGGTATTTTTAAGGAATAAATTATCAAGTTTTCCTTGTTTTAAATGCTTTTTGCTTCTTACGATCATGTTTTCAGGATGTATGGTGACTCGTCCGTTATCTGGCCACTTTATAAGGTGCATTAGCAATGTAAAAATTGCAAAAAAAGACAACACACACTGGTCACTGGTCACTATTCAGAGAATTTTAATATATAAAATGCACGCTAGAAAAAAATCTCTAAAAAGTGTACAACATAAACAGGTGGTCACCATTGGTGGTCGCATTTCCAGGTTTGACTGTTCAAATTTGTTAAAAAATTATTTATTGTTTATAAAAATTGTATCTTGTTAGGAAAAAACACTTTTGAAATTTTACCAAATATTTATTATTGGTATACGTGCTATCAATTTTCTATACCTCATAAATACACAACATTTTTAACTAATATGAGAAAGTTGACTTGACTTGACAAATAATAAAACCTGAATAATTAATGGTGTTAAAATATTGTTTTTGAAAATAGGCATGATTTTTCCAAGAAATCGTTAAAAATATCAAAAAATGTTAGAGAACAAACGAGTTAAAGATTTGTATTTGAAGTTTATTTCAGTAGTAATTAAAATACTTTTTAATTTCCAAAAACAAAAATTTAAAAACCGTTTTAATATAAAAATCAATGACAAATTCTGCAGCCTTATAAAAATTACCAAATTAGTATTAAACTGTTAAAAATGCATTTTTTATATTATAATTTACTTGTTTAATTTGTATACAAATGTTTTTATTATTCATTAAAAAGTTGTATATAATTTATTAAAATTTTATACAAAACTATTTAAATTTAAATGTTTATTATTTTTAAATTGTATATTTACAGAGGCTATATGAAATGTTTTTATTCTGAGGCAATTCATGACTACTTTTAAGTAGAATAAACTATAAATATTAGATGATCCAATTAGAAAAAGAAAACTATTTAAAATAAATTTATTATTTACCTTGGCATTGTGACGGCATCGAGATGATTACAATGATGCTAGCAATTAATCCATTGAAATAAAAATAATCCATTTTTGGCAAAATATTTACCAAACAATCAGTTCTTGGTTTCGATTTAAAATGTTTTAATTCTTATTCCATAATTCAAACTAGTTTTAAGTTAATTATTTTAAAAGTGCAACTTCGTAATTACAAGTAATACAATAATTATTCTTTAATCTCGATGTTAGTGCTCTATGTTATTGTCAAATAATATAAATTTTATTTAAGTGCAGAATTTCCTCTGACCTAGTTAGGCCTCGTTGATTTTTAGAATTTCGGTTGTTTTTGCCATGAAATAACTTGAATTTACCAGCTTAATTTTGCTATTGGCTAGTATGATTTTTTCCTACTAAGTATAAGTGCACTTCCTGTAAGATAACTTCCTGTTTACCGATTAGCAATTTTATAGTTACACGTTTATCGCCATTATCATAGGAAACATAAAGCTTGGTAAAATGTTTATTTATAGACCAACAAAATAAACTTTAAAATTAAGTCATTATAGTCTTTTGTTATATAAAAAATTTTAAAACTACTCAAAATATTACTTCAAAAAACAAAGTTTCATCAAAGTTTGGGTGTAATCTTACCCAGGTAGACGAGTTGAAATGTAATGCAACTTTTCGATTTTGTAAGTGCAGAAATTCACAGATTTGTTTTAATTTAATCTTGCAATTAAAAGTTTGTAAAATTGATATAAAATTCTAAGAATATCAGACACAATTTATTAAATTTTAAACCGTAAAAATATCTTACATTCTACGAAATAATTTGAAATTTTATAAAAAAATCTCAGGTTAATGCGTGCAAGCAGATTTTATTGTTTACAAAGCAGGTACATGTACATGTAGCCTAATATCTATTTAGCAAAAAAAAACTAGATAATAAAATAATGATCAAAAAAGCGGAACTCGACAATTCACCCCATCATTAAAATTAGGAGAAAACATCTGGAAAACAAAATTGAAAAATTAATGCCTACAAATATGATTTATGTGCAGATTACGATGTGTTGATCATATACCTAAATGTACAGATGACTTCGCAAAAATAGGCCGAAATTCAAGATAAATCCAATAGTAATGACAGAAGTAGAAATCAAGAATTGCTTGCAATCGACAGCTGAAAATAAGGAAAAAAAAATAATTTAAATTATTTTCAAAATGTTTTTTTAATTGAACTCGATTATACTAATAAATCTTGTAAAATAATACATTTTTGGTATGCAATGATAACATTGAACTTAAAACCTAAAACAATAAGTATTAACATCGAAAAAAAAATATAAAAATAATAAAAAAAAATTCAAATAAGTAATTGAAGGTAATAATTCTGAAGATATTTCATTCTAATATATTATAATTTTTATATAATTTTTTCGTAAATAAATTTAGATATTTCTGTTGTTGTTCCGTTACAAGTAAATATCCTGCATAAAAATGTCATTAACCACGTTTAGATTTAATTTATTAAATACAACAATCATTTATTACACGCAATTATAAAGAAGAAAACGTGTGGTCGTGTTTGTGGGCGTGTGTGTGTGGGTAGGGGCCATTCAAAAAGGACGTGTGTGGTTTTGGGGTCATTCAAAAAGGACGCTTGTGTGGCTTAAGGGCCAATCAAAAAAGACTTGTGTGTGGTTTAGCTAGAGGCCGTTCAAAAGGACGTGTGTGTAGTTTATCTAGCCTACGGGCCGTTCAAAAATAACGTGCATGTGATTTAAAGGCCTATCAAATGGACGTTTGTGTGACTTAGGGGTCAATCAAAAAGGACGTTTGTGTGACTTAGGGGCCATTGAATAAGGACGTTTGTGTTTCTTAGGGCCAATCACAAAGGACGTTCGTGTGACTTACGGGCCGTTCAAAAAGGAAGTGCGTGTCTTCTAGGGGTCAATCAAAAATTACGTTTTGTGACTTAGGGGCCAATCAAAAAGGACGTTTGTGTGTCTTAGGGGTAATTCATAATTTCTTTAATTTTCTCCGTGCAACGCCGGGATTTACCGCTAGTATTTTATGTATGGTACATTACGATACAAGTAAATATCCTGCATAAAAATGTCATTAACTTCGTTTAGATTTCATTTATTACATACAGCTATCATTTACTACATGCATTTATTACTCAACACATGGTTTTCACCATCATATGCCACGTGTACAAACTGAAATTTTATCTAAAATGACCAACCTTTGCCTCTTGCAAACGCAAGCAACATACTTTTGTCGTCACCAGTCAAAGTTCGCAAATATCCTGTAATTAAAAATGTATACCTATATTCAAAATGCTCTTAGATGAAATTGGTATCCAAAGTATTACCTTGATTGTCAACTTTTAAAGGCCATCCGCCACGTCGTTGGTGTTTATTTTGGTTATCCTTGTAATGGCAAGTCCAAAACCCTTGATCAGAGGCCGGTTCGAAATAGGTTATTTTTATTGTACAATCTCTGGTGTCTGTTAGTCCCTGGCCAATCATTTGAAATCGGTGATTAAGGGTAACAAGCTGATCATTTACTTTCCAATAACATTCCTTTCTTTTTCCACCAAGACGACACTGAAGGGTGGGTGTACCTGCATGCGATATTATCATAGATTAATTCCTAAAAATGTTGTTAAAATAAACGCTGCTTTTAGTAATTTTAGTCACTAGATAAAAATAATGTATTAAATTGTTGATTAAAATGTTCTCTACTTTAAGTTACTTTCGAAATTTGTAGACAATTTTCACAATGAAATTTGAAAATTATTAGAAAGTTGACGAGAATTTGCAATTTTTTTTTAAAAAAAAATTTGCATTCTTGTCGAAAGTTAGCAAAATTGTCGCAACAACATTTTTTAAAAATTACTGAGTTTTACAATTGCATGTATACATGGATACAAAGTGATGCTGGTGTATATAAGCGACTAATAACCTAACCAACGAATACTATTAATAGTCATATTCTTCTAGTTTATGATGATTCAATCATTAATCATAAAAAATTAAGCATTAGTCTTTATTGATCAATCGACTAAATAGGCCCATCTCTTGCCGTGCATTTCGTCTCCTATCACGCAATTCTGGTAATTTTTGGGTTTCCTCATGTATAATTTCATCAATAGTTTACGAAACTGTTTAACTCACCATAATTTGGCCGCGGTGTTGTTGTTGTGGTTGTGGTTGTTGTAGTCGGTGGCGGTGCATACACTATCTGTCCTGAAATTTATTGTCCAATCAGCGTTAATTTTGTGATGATAATTTTGACCTACATGAATCACTCTCATCCATGAACTGATACGTGCATTTATATATGAACTCTTGACACCTTATTTGTTTTAAATATTGGTTGGTTTTTTTAAACAAGAATTTTGTTTTATATTAAAAAAGATTTAGATAAGCAATAACAGACGAAAATGACAGCTACAAAAACATTGCGAAATTACCTTGATTGACATTGACTGAAATGCCAGTGTTTTGATCTGCATTGCTGTAGACAAAATCCCTGTAGAGACAAGCCCAGACGCCATCATCTTGAGCAGCAATGGTTGATGTGATTTGAATTGAACAATCGTTGGTTTGTGATGCTCCTGCTCCTGTGATGAATTGATATCTGCCTGCTATGGTCACTGCATTGTTATTTCTAGTCCACCAACATCCAAACACAGTCTTTCCTATTGGGCAGTTAAGTGTAATGGGTCCTAAAGAAAAGGAAGTTTGAGAGATGGTCATGATTGTTTCTGATTAAACACATTGTTAAAGATTGTGGATTACTTTTTGGTCACGATTTTTTTCTTGTAACGAAAATTTTTTATTATACATGTAATTTACAAACTAACAATGACATTTACATGTTTACGAAAACATGACTGCAAAACAAACGTAATAGTTAAAATAACTGTCGAAAAAGTGATCGATGAATTATCGATGAAAATGAGTAAATGGACAAATGTAAGAAGTTCAAATGAAATTTAAGAAATCATAATAACACAGAGAAAAAAATAAAGCGATGATATATACAAAAATATACAGAAATATTATTAAACCAATTAAACAATGATGAATAAGTTTTGTATACAATTCGTAGATATAAATTCGATATTAAATCTATTAATTTGGCGTCCCATAAACATGGCATCACAACAATTTCAGTTTTTAACTATTGGAAATTGAGTTTTACGATACGATTCTACATTATCTAAATTATTGTAATATTAGCCAGACTTTAAAAATATCTTAAAATATATTTTAAATTATGATAGAATGATATTTCATCTTTCCTAATAAATACCTTGACTGATATTTGATTTATTATAAATCGCTTGTCAACCCATAGTGAATCTGATAGATGTTATTTTCAAGTAAACATTTTTTATTATTTATATCCATTAAGGATTGTTTGCAATTATTTTCATAAAAATCAACCATGTCCTTATCGATTTATTTTGATGCAATTTTTAATGGAATTGATCTGATCCAATACAATTTAAAAATCAATGTTGAAAAACTAAATTGCAGATTTTCTCTCTTTTTAAAACCGCTTTCTCATGTTTTATCCAGTATTCTTGAAAATATTTAAAATAATATCTTAGAGATAGCAAACCATCTTTTTTCATATGATGAAATTTCATAATTTTCTTAATTTCTATTTATGGAAAGGTCTCCAATCTATGCCATTTTCATCAATTAATGACTTCAAAATACCTTCATGACCTTCAATTAATGTATCAATAACAACTTTATGCTCTCCAAAATGCATTGATTTATCAAAGAAATAGCCAAACCCACATAGCAATTTTCAATTTGTATTCAGCAGTAATGACCCATTAGCTAACGTATTAGCCAAAGAGTTCAATAGCTAAAAACTATTAGTCCAATTGCTTTACCATTTTCAAATAAAATACACATTATCTTTGATATACATGTATGCAGTGCAGGTCAGTACAAGTGCTGCCATCTACATAAAATAGTAGCCAGTGGGTTGAAAAAATTTAAAATAAAGTATTTTATGATACATTAACACATACATGTACAACATTAAAATAAATGTATATATATATATATATATATATATAATTTTATTATTATACAATATTAAAATATTAATATATTTTTTAAAAACTTGAATATGTTATCGTTTTATAATACTTATTTACGACTTATTTTAATAGTTACCTTGACATTCTGAGGGCTCCGAGATTATGACAATGATGCATACAATCACTAACGCAGAATAAAAGTTATTCATTTTGGTGAGAATATTTACGAAACATTCAATGCAGTTTCAACTCATAATGCTTTATTTAAAATTTGAGTTGCTCTTAATGCAACCAAAGCAGTTTAATTAAAGCGGTTATGCTTAGAAGCTGAATTTATACATGTTCATGATCTAGTTAAATTCAATTATTCTTAGAAATTTGCTTATTGTTTTTTTTTAAATTGGCTTTATAACTTCCATGTTCCTTGTTCATAGACTTTTAATTGGCTGGTTGGATTTTTTAAGCTAAGCATAGATGCCGTTTTGATAGTCAACTTCCTGCTTATACAGTTGTGTAATTTCTACATGTACAAATACAGTGAAATTAGGGTGCGCATTCGTTGGTTCCGGGCAAACAATTGGTAATGCGTATCAAATAAGGTTGTACCAGGTGACACTTCGCCGAGCCAGGCTCAAAGTGCGAAGTGTCACCTGGTTCAACCTCATTTGATACGCATTACCAATTGTTTTCCCGGTAGTTGGCGCTAGTGGTCGGTATACGCATTCGTTGGAACTTATAATTCTTACTTCTAATTTTTTTTTTTACCACTAGCGCCAACCAGTGGGATAATATTGGTAATGCATATAAATTACCGATGGTTTGCCCGCTGGTTGGCGCTAGTGGTCAAAAAAAATTAGAAGTAAGAATTATAAGTACCAACGAACGCAAACCCTATCGTGTACAGTGACCAGTGTGCGTTGACTTTTTTTTTGGCAATTTTTACATTGCCAATGAACCTTAAAAAGTGACCAGAAAACGGATGAGTCACGTTACATCTTACTTTAACCCTTGGACATGATGATTCTGTACTTTTTTGGTTTTTCAGTTATTTACCACGTGTATATTACAGTCTACGTGTATAAGTGCAGTGCACAAGTTCATCATTTTAATTTAATTCAAGCATTTCTGGTATAGTGACCACCTGTGTACAGTGATCAACGTAGCACTTTTTTTGGTGGTCACTCTAAACAGGTTTCACCGTATATATTTTTATAAACAGAGCTGGAAAAGTCAAGGGAAGAATAACTTATTTTGAAAAGTATGGGAAATTCAACGTATTGATGTTTGCACAATCCAAAATTAATGCTTCCAAGTGGATCCCGCAATTTTTTACAACAACAACAAAATTAAAAAGTTTCGAGTATAAATTTGTAAAATGGTCCCTAATTCCAGAGGACAAATTTGAACAATTTTCGACAGCTTCCGAGGTTAAATTTTCAAAGTTTTCAACACTTTTGAAAACTTTTGGAAACTTTTGAAAAAAAAAAAAAAGTTTACGGTTAATTTTGTAAAATTGTCCAATTTTCAGTAGGAAGTAAATTTTTTAAAATGTCAATGAAAAACACGATTTGAAAAAATTGTGGTTGACTTATATCAATTTTGTCGTTTGGTCAGTGAATTTTTTTTTTAAATTTGGAAAAGTCAGGGACTTGTAAACTTGTAAACACGAGTATGATGTATTCGTGTTTTTCTTTTAGTTCAAAAGTGTCGTTTTTTAATCGAAACTCCCGAAGATAAACTTGAATGAAAAATTCTAAGTCTAGCATTTAAAATTTAAAAAAATATTGAGTTGATTGAGTATATCTAAATTAAGAGAAAGAAAATGCCGTGTTGGTCACTGTACACAGGTGGTCACTATACAAAGAATGCCTGATTTAAATTAATGAACACGTGCACTGCACTTATACACGTAGACTGTAATACACGTAAGTAAAAAAAACCCACAAAACCAAAAAAGTACGGAATCATCATGTCCGAGGGTTGAAGCGAGATGTAACGTGACTCATGTCACGTTAAAATTGCAAAAAACGCAACACACACTGGTCATTGTACACAATAGAAAGGTGAATACTGGTCACTATACCCATACAGAGAATTTTTTTATGAAGGAAATGTACATTAGAAAAAAACCATACACTAAAAAGTGGTCACCATTCAAAGGTGCATGGTCACTTTTCCAGGTTTTACTGCATATTTGCGTGCTATCTATCGAATTGTCCTAGAAGTGCTACCGGTATATAGGTTGTTTTATTTAGTTTTCCAAACACATGTATGTTTTATAATATGGCCCCTCATTCATTCGCCCCTATAGATAAAGCTCTCGTCATTGTGTTGGGGATTTTAATTATAACGTCGATTAAATAAGGTCACGTGATGCTATTTTTATTTACTCTCTGGGCGTTATTGACTCGTGTTGTGTCGATTCAAATGTTAATTAAATCACGATAATATACGTGACCGGAAACGATTTATAACGATGATAAAATATACAGTCTATATAGCACACACGCTTTTATGTATACAGTACCTTTTATTATATGGGATGCGTATTGTACCTTGCATTTGGGGATTTATTTCCCGAAAAGGACAGGTTTCGCCCTCCAGATATGGAAACGTCAGGGAAGAATGATTTATTTTGAAAAAAGTCGGGAAAATTCAACGTATTAATGTGGTCACAATCCGCAATCTCTGATCAGGCCACATTTGGAAACTTTTAACATTTTCCCGGTAAAATTTTACACAATTTTCAGCAATTTAAGATAAAATTGTCAATATTTTGAGAGGATAAATTTGCCAAATTTTCAATAATTTGAAAGAGTAAATTTACAAAATTTCCAACCTTTTTCCACGGCACAATTAACCTTTCAAAAATTTTAACAAAATATTGGAAAGTTTCCGAGGATAAATTTACGAAATTTTAAATAATTTTAAAGGATAAATTTGCAAAATTTTAATTTTGGAGGATAAATTTGCAAAATTTTAATTTTGGAGGATAAGTTTGCAAAATTTTAATTTTGGAGGATAAATTTGCAAAATTTTAATTTTGGAGGATAAATTTGCAACATTTTAATTTTGGAGGATAAATTTGCAAAATTTTAATTTTGGAGGATAAATTTGCAACATTTTAATTTTGTAAGATAAATTTGCAACATTTTAATTTTGGAGGATAAATTTGCAAAATTTTAATTTTGGAGGATAAATTTTGAAAATTTTAATTTTGGAGGATAAATTTTGAAAATATTTAAATAATATTAGAGGATAAATTTTGAAAATTTTAAATAATATTGGAGAATAAATTTTGAAAATTTTAAAATAATATTGGAGGATAAATTTTGAAAATTTTAAATAATATTGGAGGATAATTTTTGAAAATTTTAAATAATATTGGAGGATAATTTTTGAAAATTTTAAATAATATTGGAGGATAAATTTGCAAGATTTCCGACCATTTCCACCGCACACATTTTTTAAAATTTTTAATTGCTTTTGAGTACAGACGCGTAAAATAAAATATTCAACAGTTTTCGAGGTGAAATTTGCTAAATTTTTAACAAGAGAAATTCTTAATCTGTTCAAAGGGTCAAAGTTTTCGGGTCAGAAAAGTTGAAAAATGAAATTTCTGGGCGAACACCCTGAATGAGTTTTAGGTACAAAACAATTATTTTCATTAGAAAAAAAAACAAAACATTTTGAATGCACAACACTTATTAATAATTACTTTAAACCTTTTAAATAATTAAATAATTTCTCGCTGCAAATGTGATCAAAAAAGTTAATAAAAAATGTAATTTAATTAAAGTAAGATTAAACGTTACAAAACCCCACGCTGCAATCATTTTTCAAATTATTAAATGGCTAATGAACGAAATAATGAATTAATGGTCGTGGATAATTAAATTTCTTGGCATTTTTTATTAAAACTAATTGTGTTATGCCTAATAAAGAACTCGCTTTAAACGAATTTCGTCTATTACGAACTCGTTTACATTTCCCCGTCCTATGTGTATACAGTGAAACCTGTTTAGAGTGACCACCAAAAAAAAGGTGCTATGTTGGTCACTGTACACAGGTGGTCACTATACAAAAAATGCGTGAATTACATTAAAACTTAAATACGCAGACTGTAATGCATGTATAGTAAAAAATTACAAAACCAAAAAAAAGTACAGAATCATCATGTCCATGGGTTAAAAAAGATGTATCGTGACTCATCCGTTATCTGGTCACTTTTTAAGGTACATTGGCAATGTAAAATTGCAAAAAAGACAACACGCGCTGGTCACTGTACGCGATAGATAGGTGGTCACTGGTCACTATACGGAGAATTTGTATGCAGGAAATGTATACTATAGAAAAAACAATGCACTAAAAAGTGGTCAACATAAACAGGTGGTCACCATTCAAAGGTGGTCACTTTTTTAGGTTTTACTGTATATGGATGACTAATATGTGAATTCTGAATTCGGTTATAACGAAATTTCGGTTCTAACGAATGAATGTATGAGTTCTCGAGCGTTAATTGGCGCTACGTTTCGTTATAACGAACTTTAGAGAAGAGGACATACTGTATTTGAAAAATTCCGATAGTTATCGAGAACGTACATGTATTTGCAAAATTTTCAACAATTTCAGAGAACAAATAAATTTGCAACATTTCGAAAAAATTCAGAGGGCAAATTTGCCACATTTTTAAAAATTTCAGAGGACAAGTTTGCAAAATTGTGATACTTTCCGAAGACAAACTTGCGGCGAAATTTTCCACGTTTTCCGAGCAACAAATTTGCAAATTTTTCAATTGTTTTGAGTATACGCTTGTACAGTGTACTAGTATATTCGTAAAAATTTCAACAGTTTCCGAGGAGAAATTTTCAAAATTTTCAACAGATTCTGAATAGAAATTGCACCTTTTCGGCGTACACAAATTTTAAAAATTTACAGCCTTTTCCGAGCACAAATTTGCAAAAAATGTCGACTTTTTCCGAATACAAATGCATGTACATATACAATTGTACAAGGCTTGTGCAGTATGTATAGTAACATTTTCAAATAACTTTGTGAGGCTAATTTTGCAAAATAGCTACACTTAATCGTGGATAATTATAGCAGTGGAATGATATTGAATAAGCTTGCTACGTACAGACCTGAAAAACCTGTAAAAGTCAGGGAATTCGAATAATAAATGTCGAATAATTCGAATAATAAAAATGTCGACTTTTTTCCGAATACAAATGCATGTACATGTAGGCTGCATGTATATTTCCTAGGCTTAATGTGCAGTATATTTAACATTCTCAAATACCCTAAAATCGCGAGGATAGTCCGCGGACTATACAAGGTTTTCTGACCAGTGTCGGATCCCCGCGGACTATACACGAGGGCGGACTAT
>JAQGBX010000815.1:0-30301 GCA_034698745.1 Megaphyllum sjaelandicum
AAATAACACTAAACAATAAAATCAAAGTTTCAAAATTTCGCCCATAGGATTTCATAGGCTCCGCCCACAAAAATCGGCGAATAGACCCCCTTAACTGTAATTTACTACCGATGCATTTTTGGACATATGCTCGAGTCGGAAATTATCGAAGCTTGGATGACGAAATTGCCTGCAGGAAGGAATAGGTTCATAAAATGCTGTTTGTTTCACCAATAAAATGATAACACAAAGATTAGAATGTACTGGAATATGTACAATGTAGATGACACGTGCAATAAAGCGCACTTATGTTACAACCGTTTTAAATTGTTTTATTTTAATTTTTGTTAAATAAATTATTCATTAAAACGCCGTAACTTTCTGAACCAAATTTAAGCCACGTTTCGACGCCGTATGCGCGTGTGCATCAGGTGTCACTGTGACGACATCCAGGGCATCGTCTCCTTTACATCCTTTGATTGGAATGTAGGATGTAGTTATCTAATTCTAACTTATTTTTTAAGAGCCCATCGTTGATAGTATGGGATATAACTCCCCCCTTATCAAATTTTCAAAATTCACGTAGCTGAATGCAACTCTTAGGCAGATAGCGCTAATCGAACAATATTTGTCAGGAAAGAACCGCCTATTTGCATAAATGTTGAATCATTTTCACACAAAAGCATTGTTGGATAACGTTTTAATTCTACTGCCTCCTCAATTGCCTTCAACGAGTTTATTAAAATGCAATCTCTCCACCAGTTTAGCTATATTCGCTGTTGTTGCATTTTTAAGTTTCATCCAATTTCCATCGCATGGGGATCGAAGTTCTTTATGAACGCCCCCGTGTAGAAACCGCTTAATTGAATTCATGGAGCGTCCTCAGTACTATACTAGCCATGCAATGTTCGCAAATTGGTTGAGTGGAACGAATCAACATTTACTTTGTACAATGTACCTGCTTTGAATGAATTCACATACTGTAATGGTTTCGGCGAATATTTGTGTAGTCAAATCAAGCCTCTCTTTTTGAATGCAATTCCCAAGTTTATTTTAGTATTTAAATTCAAGCGTTATATTTAGCTATATCAGCATTAGCACGTATAAGTGCTTAAGTTATTTTTTCCAACAAGGTTTCCATAAAGGGTTATTCGTAACTCACCCAGTTATTCTGAAAGGTTGAAAATTGAAAGTCCCCAGATAATCCGTAAACACCCCGTTTTTAGGTATTGATCTTGCAGCTTTTTTGCCCTAAAGGCAGAAAGACTGCAACGATTATTTTAAAAATGCGTTTTTGTACAGTATATAAGAATAAAATTTACTTCAAAGTAGATCTTATAAATTGAATTTTCAGTAATATGATTTCTCCAGATGCTATCCGCATTAAGAAATTTGATTTTAGTTCTGCGAAACGTAATTTAAGGTTTTAACTTTGTGGTATTCTTGCTATACGTCGATTGACCACAGTTAAGGGATATGCTGACATTTATAACAATGTGTGTTTATGACAAAATGTGCTGAGATATTTAAACTTACCACTACATGTACCGGGTATTAAAAACAAAAACGAACAAACTGCATCCCAAAATATGCAAATTACTGCACATTAAACAAAGGCATTTATTTCAAAAGCTTACAAATTCTAGGTTTGTGCATGGTTACTTAAATTTCGCTGCACCTTATTTTTCTACGTTATTCCCAAACAAAAGTGGGCTGTGGGCATGGGATTTGTTTTTCTGTAAAATGACTCGTAATTTTCATTGCTTTCGAAGTGTTCGAAGCTTCGAAGCTTTCGAGTGTTGTTTCTTTTGAAAATTTATTATTTAACAAATTGTGCGTGGAAAAAATCTGTTCTTAAGTTTTCATTTTCGCTTTCATTAATTTTATGCTTTGATGTGATTAAAATGGATGATTTTAATTAAAGTTGTTCAACTTTTTTTTTTTTAAAACAAACGCTGTATGCGCATAAATCCACTCTCACATTGCAATGTGAAGTTTACGAGTCTGCTAAATTGGATTCTTATGTTCAGTTAGCCTATATTTTATTGGGCTTGATAATTCTTCGAGTATGGTCGAATTAATGACTTGAACGCTAATCCACCTGAAATACAATCGAAGGAATTTTCCCCCCGTGGATATACTTAACGGGAGAAACGATTGAAAATCTGGTCGAAGGGAGAATTGTCTACCGTCTGCCTCAAGTCGGTTGCTAGGTTAATTTTTTACCCAATGACGTCAGAGCACCTTTTATCTTTTATCCGGGAAATAAACACATGGCTGAATATTTCATTTTAAACTCACACGAAATCTTATTTTGAAAATAATATTTGAAATGAGCTAAATAGTCTTTTAAATAATAACAAATATTTTGTAAAAATGCAATAAGAACTTTTTTAATTTATTTTTCTTGATTTTAAATAAACCAATTGTTAGCTGCGCTGCAGCACAAACGTGTACCGCATGTGTACTTACGTGTACACATGTACTGCAGTGCACCAGTGTGCTGCAGCGCAGCTAACGATTATGTTTGCCCCTATTTTCAAAACATTGTAACAACTTCAAATAATTTCCAATAAAAACGAAACCATTTGAATACATACAAGCAAACCATGCTATTCGTTTTCCTAATTTGATACTGTGTTCTAGGTGTTACGGTTCAAAAATTATACTTTAAATTTCGTTGAAAAAATGGTCTTAGGTAAAAGTCAATACCATCAATGGATAAAGCACCCATGACAACTTGTCTAACGACACAAACAGAATTTTCATCTATCTAACGGTTAAGAAAAAATTGGGGTGTCAGTGACTTCTGGTCCACCCTGTATAGTATGAAATAGACAATTTCATGTAAATGTGCTTGCACATCGAATGTTTCCGTAGGTAAACTCTCGAATTTTTTTCACATACACAAACATGGCATAGAGTGAGTATCTACTGTAAGTACGTTTACACCACAGACACCATAAAAAACATCTTTATGATAGAGATACTCAATGTGCACATCCTTGCTCCCATTGCTCTTATCAAGGCGGTATCGAATTCAGCCCAATCTCTTGCCAGCATATCCTTAGTACATGAATAACTTCAGCAACTGCGTTGTCGATTCTTTTTTGAAGTTCTACAAGAAGGTATGCCGACGTCATCTTTACGGTATGCATGTGAGAAACACTTTGAGAATTTACCTACGAAACATGCGATGTGAATGCACATTCAGTAAATGTCACTTCAATAGTTTTTTTTATTTTAGTTTTACGTTTATTTCATTTGGGCTAACTTTAGCATTGCTTAACAAGTACTTCGTTTAGAAATACACATGAAAGCACCATTCTACTAAAGAAGATATAAGTTAATTTTAAGTGGGATAATTGTGAGCAATTATTGCGCGTGAGATAACTATTAGGCCTTAGCTTCCATCATAATTAAGGAAACTTATCTCGTCCTCGATAAAATTACTTTCATTTACGAGATCTTACGAAACACAGTGAGTGCCAATTTTCCATCTGCTGTGCCAGAAATGTTCATAAATTCGCCAGATATTTTCTGGTGTTCTGCATTTATTGAGTCCTTTACCGTGCCTTTGGGAGCAAAGACCTTCACTTCGCCTTTGGCTAGGGATTTCCTTTAGTATTGTAGTTCAGACGAAGACGTTTTGGGCTTGATATCGGGATGCTATCCTCTTCGCTTCATCTGAATTTATATAGTGTAGCCAGTCCAACCAGCCATATACAATATCGTGGTCCTTATCTGCAGCCAAGGCGCCATTTCCTTCGCAAAATTGCGCACATTTACCCAGGAAGGCATCCATCTCCGAATTGCCAAAGGCTAGTTCATCATCCTCATTATGGATTTAGTCTGTCTTATAAATAACTAGACGAGTAGTCTGCAGAAGAAAACATAACCAGCTCATTTCTTAAAATTTTATACTTGTGCGATGAATTAGTAAGTTGGATTTTGGCTTTTTGAAAGCTTTTTTAAAATTAGATTTTATGTATTTTTAGTAAAGATTATTTATCTTGCCAGTCGAGTTAATGGCCTAAAAGAACGTTGACATCAGCTCTGCATTTCTTTCAAAAAAGTCTTAACATATCTCGAGAAACGCAATAAACGCGAGATCATCGGCTGGGGTTTAGTACTTGAATTAGACATTTACCAGAGAAAATTACCGTCGTTGCGATTTTGTTTAATCTGGCCGACGAATTTTTGGTCTAGCGAAAGAAATCTTTACTCAACTGGCAGCGAGCAGACAACATGTTGACAAACAATGGCCCTGTTGAGCGTATAAGTCAATAGTAGTAAAAGGTCTTGTACAAACATTTATGTTGCAGGACGGAGAGGCAACTGCAAAAATAATGGCCTAAATGGCATTGCAAGCTTTCCAGAACTTGCAATGCTTTTAGAGAATGGACCATTGATGTACTGGCTATAATTCTTCATGTTACATCCTCAAGTTCCGTTTATCTTATTGATGGTGTTATTTATATGGGAAATCAAACATGAAATTCGTTTCAGTAATTCGCATTGATAAACTTCATAAAAATAACATAATTAATAGAACAATATGTTTATCTTACAAACTACATTCGAAATGTATCCATAGTAATGATGCACAATTAAATTTATTGCTATAACCTCAAACATACAGGTTTGTAACGCTCACAAAGCTAACAATGAAAACCTGGTACGCACATTGGTCTACTGCACGTTGATGTAAATGAATTTCTGCAAACCAAAATAGCGTTCAGATTTAATGTTTCTCTGTGAAAAAAAATGCAAATTTGTTCTACACTTTTTTCCCCCAAAATTATTTAACCAATTAATTGTGAAATCTCATATTTTAATGGGTTTTTTCCATCAAAAGATTTGGCAAATACAAATTGCAAAAATGCGTTTTTTAAGAGAGAAAAGAACACCATCGTCAAATGTATTATGAATTACTGAGGCTCTTAAACATTAACATGAAATACAAGTATTTACTACTCAAAAATGCTGCACGAGAATTGCGCTTCTTAATCGTACATTCGAAAAAGAAGTGGTATATACTGCACATTGACGACAAATTTTGTATGAATGGTCTATGGCTCGCAGCATTTAATGTAAGAAATGTTTACATATATCAAAATAATTTCAGCTCCACTTCCGGCATGCTTTGTTTCAATATACAATTACCAAAAGTCTAGGGGCTCCTAAGTGGTTGCTTACAAGAGCATTTAAGCGCGCAAGGCAATGGTGGTAGAAGGTGTTTCATCCTGCATCTAGATTGTATTCTCAACTTCTTTATTCGGTATGAAATACTGTATTTGTTTTAAGGAAAACTCATGGTCTACAAAAAATTCAGACGTTTATAAACTCTACATTAGTTCACTTAATTTCACCTGACATTTAAAAATAACGTGTATTATTGTACCCTACCAGTCTACATAGCATATACTGTAAAGATGTACATGTATAGTGCTAGAATTAAGCATTTTCCGGACATTAGTACATTGCAATTTGCATTTACCTATTACAAGTACAATGTGCATACTGTTCTGTGCAGGTATACTGTATACATGCATTTGAAAAATGCATTTATTCCCATGCAAGGGGAAGTAAACTGGGAGGATAATGAAAGTTAGGCAAATTTTAGTAGAACCTTACTTTTTTTTTGTATCGCTTCTATTTTGTATCGCTTCTGAATTACATGCATAATTTACGTAAAGTCGAACTTGTCCAATTGACACCATTGCACATAAACCCGTGGGTGTAAGTAAAGGGGGAGGAGTTATGGCACTCTCACCTCTCCCCCTCTGTATCTTATGTGAGCATTTTACTGATGTAACCTGCATTTCAGGTGACAGAACCGTGGGTACAGGTTTCTTATTAATAGGGGTACTAAGACAGAAACTTCAAGAATGGCACTTTTGGCAGTCGTGAAGTAACGCGCGAAAAAGGAAAGCATTTATTGGTTTAAAAACAGCGATAACTTTGAGGGAACATTTTTAAACCAATCAGCGTGTCGATTTTGCACACGTGATTTCAAGACTGCCGAAAGTGCCATTCGTAATGGCTTCAGTCTCAGTTCTCTTATTGCCACGTGTTGTTCAAGGTGAAAAATCGAGTTTTAACTTCAAGGCCAAGTTGATCCATATTCGCGTTGGCCATTGTGGCGGTCATCGTGGTCCACGATGGCTTTCTAGTTAAACGCCATTATGGCTGCGAGCTGCGGCTCATCAGCCGGTACACGTCTTCATTTTTCCACTCGGTCAACTGTCGCGCCGCTATCCTAGCCATAGGTCATCACTGGCCACTTTCTATCCTAGCCATGGGTCATCACTGGCCACTTTCTCCCCTTTTCCTTTCGTGCGTCAACAATGTCATTCTTGGGTGAATTCGTGCTGGCGCTCGATAAATGAATGAATTTTTCATCTTTTAAAGTAGATGGTGTAGCCCATAAGCAAATCCCGCGGCGTTTCTATCACGCAGGATAAAAGGGAGTGAGGAATCTGTAACTCGATTTATTGTTTAACCAAATGCTTTTCCCCCCGGGGATTTGAATTCGCTGGTTAAACGTTTGTCCCGAGCCGATGGTCCAGTGGGCAGCCTGCGTCTCGCATACGCGCTCGGGCCTAATTCAATTATGTAAGCTACCAAAGTATAGCAGGTAATCAACTTGATTGCATTTATTCTGTTTTGAAACGAACCAATCCCTTAATGGCGACGTGCTATTTCGCGCTGGCTAAATATAATCAGGGGTTTTGGCCGCTGCGCCGTTCCTTATCAACTTAATTAAGCTTTCGAAGCGCCCTTTCAAAAAATATATTCCCAACCAAAATTATCGCCATTTTACACGCGCCCTTTGTTTCTGTAATTTTGCTTTTTAGAATTTTGTGAATCGACAGAGTTACTGCATGCTCGATACCCACGGGAGTTTGCGATTGTTTGCGCGTTATTCATTCCCGAATTAAAGGCAGGTTTTAACGAGCGTTGTAGTTTTTACAATTAAAATACATGCGCGATGCATTTATGATCGAGACATTGACCTGGAATTCAAACGAATGCATGGTCAGATTTCTATTCTTTTCCTCGTGGGATTCATCATAAAAACATGATGTTTCTAACGTGCATACCGTATATCATAAAACCACAACTGTTTGCTTTTCGGTGCATTTCTCAAAATGCGTGTTTTAAGCGCTTCTTGTAAGCTCAGCCTGGCTCGGCTAAGATTTCTATGTGTGCGCCCTCATTTAAAAAGCACGCCGCATTGTTATCCCGCTTGGTGGCGCCAGTGTACGCCGAGTGGTAAAGCGCTTGCAATAGGCATTCTGTTTGTTCTTACCCAAATACTGTATATACCGAGACTGTGAACAAATTGCACTAAGTAAGATCGCCATACTCAACCATTTTATTGTGCACTAAACACTAAAGAATGTAACTGTGAATTTATTTGTGGATTTTAATAATTTGATAAATTATTCGAGCAATACGTCAATTAAAGGCATATCCGGAAACATTTTAATGGTAAATTACGGAGTCCATTCAAAAAACTAATTTGGACACAGCTTGAATTTTGCGATGCTTCTACGCATGAGTCTTCCATCGAGCTTGATTGCGCAAAGTATAGACATTACCTCGCCATATATAATGTTAATCGTGATCTATTTTGGATTTGTGAAATCATGATGTTGCACTACCCGGTATAGTGGGTTAGGATATACTCGTTAGAAAGCCACGAGCACTGTTAACGGGTCATTGGAAACTTTCTGATTTAAGAACCGTGTTCACCAAACAACATTATAACTAAGTCCATTACTCGATGGCTTCAAATAGAACTATAGTTAATGGTATTGGCGTAATTGTATCAAAGTCGGAGAGGGGTACGTCTTAGCCGTTTGCTCTTGAAGTTTTCCGATCTGTCATGCACGATGCTTATCATTCCCTGGGTGTGTGCTTATCATAAAAATGAGCCTTCGTACATCCCCAGTATAGCTTTCGCAAATGCCATTGTTTTAGGGTTTTCACGCACGTCCATCCCAAGGGTTTCACCAGCATCCAGGTGAATAATTTAACGCTTCCGAATAGAATGCATTCTGGATGTGCTCGCTGGAGGCGAATCAATATCGCCGTGTCTTTCCACAGCATCCACTGCCATTGGACGCTACTGCTTTGACGTCATAGAGACCCAGAAGAGCCGACGTGTTCTTCGAGGGTTTCAATCTATTGATTTTCACTCCCTCCTAACCCGAGTCAATGAGAGCAGCTCTTCTGCGTCTCTGCCTCCCCCCTCCCTGCTCAACTCGGTGTTGCGCGGCAGCACTGTTCCCTTCTCACGGTGTTTGCGTTGTAACAAGTGCAAAGTTAGTTGCCTTCAACCGGTAGGACATTTTACTCGTTCGCAGTTTGCGTTTGCTTTCAGGTGCAAAACGATTTTCTCCATTATCCGACTAATCTGTATTTGAAATTGGCGACGCATTTGCTGCTATTTTTCAAAGTTTTCCTATTTTAGCCGCAAGCTTTCTTCCGCCGCCAAACTCCTTTTATTTCGATACCACTTTACGATCGTGCAGTGATCCAACTTTTGCGCTTCTGTCCACGCTTCCTTTACTACGTACGCTTGCTGGTCTAGACTTGTTTGCGCTCCTTTGCAAAAACTTCCACCACCACTTTACTCATGATGCTGGTGAGTACTATTGACTTTGCTACCGTGTGCGTACGATGTTGCATGCACGTTCCTTTTGTCACCAGACAATGCGCCTTTTTTTTGCGCAATAAATCTTTTTTTTTGCAATTTTTCTGCATGAGAAGTGTGCGAATATGGATCCTCCAGAAAGCTCGGTCAAGGGTAAAAACGTCGTAAATCACTTCTCTTATCATCACCTTGACGCTGCAGTTTGTTTGCACTTCGTCTAAGCGTATAAGTGCAATCACTTTCGCAACACGTTGGATTGATTAAATTGTGCAAATTGGGAACGTCATTTACAGGTGGTTCGCGATCGTGACTCGGTGAAAATTAAGTTTCCTCGCACTCTTTGAAGCCTACAATAAATTTCGTACGTAACTTGGTCGGCAATGTAATTTCCTGCGAAGTTAAATATCTATCGCGAGAAAGGAAAGGAGATCGGAATGATATATATAGGCGGAACGTAATGGACTAGATCGAGCCGAAATCAATAAAAAATTAGAAAACTAGGAGAAAATGTTGAAATAATAAAAGTTCTATCATCTTTGCATCGATATAAATCAATAAAAAACGGAATAAAACTAAGTTGTAATTTAGCCGATTTTTGACGAAGTCCGAAGCTTACACGAGCATGCGAGGAAAAAGAAGTTTTTAGATATTTTAAGTAGATGTTTCAGGTTAGTCTTCTTAATCTGAATAAAAAAGGATTGTGAGATAAACACCCTTTGATGAAGCGATTCGCAACAGTCGCTTACGTCATGGACAGTTTCAAGATATGTTATCTTATGTTGTCAACGTTCTTTGATGTAACATTGTATATACAGTAACTTTTTTTATTTAAATCCATTCCGTTACCATCCAAGATCTGATGTTTAAATGGATTTTCTAGAGCGTGTAATTGACTTTCACTTAAATAAGCCGCCGCGCCATTAGCAAAAATGTCTACTTGGGCAATCACTGCTTGCTCATAAGCTATGCTGTAAAGCTCGAAATCAAGGGGCAGTTACAAAAAGTGGTTCTCGGTTATGAAACTTTAAGTAATGTAATTTGAGTGATTTGTCTCAAAACTAATTCCAGTTACGAAGTATTCCTACACAATGCCATTTCACCTCATTATTCTTGACATTAAATTAAATACGCCCATGCTAGCTAAGCGTACAATGTTTGATAAAATTCATCTGACATTCGCAATTATTCATTAGTTGTGTTTGTTTTAATGTTGAATGCCCTATGCGCTTCATATTGAATGTAAAATTTTATTGTCACGAAAGTTCAGCGTTGAAAAGCAATAATGCCTTCTTATCCTGCTCGTGTGGGCGCACTATGACACTGTTGCCTTTGTGTCCTACTACACCTACTCACCACTTCTACACCAAAGCTTCCTTAATGCGGGAAAACGACATGTTATTTCCTTTGTGATTTAAACGTTTCAAGTATTGGAGGAATGCGAAATTTGCTTCGCGGATGCTTCACGTTTTCTGAGTTGGTCCTCGATAAGTATTCGGAATGTCGGAATGTATTCGTTTGTTTTGTTAATTGCAAGGATTTAGTCCAAAACAAGCCACGCTGCAAATTTTGCGTGCTATCGGCAATTTCCAAAAGCATAGATTGTGCGACGATGACATTTTAGTGCACGCGATGATAGAATCATCGCGTCCAGTGTAATGACAATTAATGTTCGTTGTATCTTATATAGTAATATAAACGAAATACATTTTATTTCACAAAATGTGCTTGTTCTTTCCTTGTTAAATTCGCATTTTAGCGACATTGTTTATTTATATAAATAAAAAGTGGAAAGAAGCATTTAATGAGCCTCTGGAGATTTTGTTCATCACGCTGTCTGCGGCTAATGTTAGAATTACATGTAAAGGGAAATGATGGATTTATCTTCGTTTCATATAGCTTTGGTTGTCAAGCACCTAGATTTTAGGTCCTCTCTGTGGTGAACATGTAAACACGTGGATTATGTGCGTAATATGCTTTCGAACATTTAAATCTAAGGCTAAAAAGGGTCAACCAGAGTGCTTACAGGAATTTGAGCTTGTCATGGATTTATTGGATTGGTTTAAATCCCGTTAGAGATGAACATTTTTAACAACTGGATTTTCACTTCAGTCCTATATGTACAGTATACATGTAGATAAATCAAAGCTAACACAAAGTTCTCGGCAACCATTGTCGATGCCAAATGTGCTTGAATTTTTTTTAAATCGGGTTGTTTGACAAACCAAGTGCGTTGCTGGTAACTTTAAACTGCGGAGAATGACTCGAGGTAATTGAACCAGATCTAATCATTAATTGCAAATCGTTGCTCCCAACATAAGTTTTTTTCTCTCGTTGTGCTAAGTAGATTTCGATGCGATGCTCTTAATACCGCTGTGATACGATGTCCCTAAGTGGTCGCTCTGTAAACGACCTCGAGAGGACAGGTTTAACAAGTTACTTCATAAATGCCAAGCCTTAAATCCACTACGGGGAGTATTAGCAACCGTGAAACGTAGTCACCATTTGACCTTTTCAAACGCATCTAGTTTGCCTATGCTAACCTTGATCGGGCTCAGCCATTTGGGAGTTCTCGTTGGAGAATGAAGCGAATTAAATTTAGTTCTTCGTCGAATACTCTTTTCATTTCATTCTTATATTTCATATTTCTTTATATTTCATTAATTCTGAAATTAAAAAAAAATCCTTCAATGGCGTTTTTGCATTTAAGAGATAAATTTGTTCTGAATTATCATTACTCGTTAAAATGGCTGTATTCTAGTTATAAACTCACATAGGGTAAGAACACACGGAACGCTTATTGCAGGCGCTTACCACTCGGCGTAAACAAGCGCCACCAAGCGGGATAATAGTGTGGCATGCGTTTTAAATAAAGGCGCACACAAAACAAGCTTAGCCGAGCCAGGCTGAGCTTACAAGAAGCGCTTATAAGCTTTTAAGAATGTTTTAAAAGTCTTGGAAATCTGAAAGCAGATTTGTAAGACACAGTGATACACAGATCGTTATTGGTCGAAAGTGCACAATCGATTGAATGCCGCCTATGTACCGTTAAAACGTGTCCTGCACTCATCATGAGATGGTAATGCGTATGTGAAAGGTTTTACGCGAAATTTTTTACCTAGAATAACGCATGCAGTGACGCCACCAAGTACACTGACCATCACGCTGATATCAGCGTTCATTGTGCGTTCCAAAGCTGTAAAAAAGAACCTGAAAAAAAAAAACACGTCGAAAGTAAGCATTACAGTATGTGTGTTATTACCCACAACTGGCAAATCTCATTCGGGGTACTTACATGTACATGTACTGTATAAATGCTTGACGAATGACAGTTTTGGCATTTGTGAAATCACATGCTCAAAATCGACAGGCTAATTGATTTCAACAAATCCCTCAATGTTATCTACAGTATGTTTGTTGCACACGTGAACTCCACAAAATGCCAAAAGTACCAGTTGCAAAGCTTCTGTCTGAGTACCCTATATTGATCTACAGTAAGGATCCCCGTTTATTTTTGTAGCGGTTTGAAACGAAATTATCTCCCCTAGCACGATTTTAAGTGCAAAGCTTTTTATTGCTAGTGCTCTCAATAACGCGACTCAGTCTAAAATGACATTTTAGTTTGAACTTTTTCAAACTTCCTGTCTAAATTACATCGGGATAAGCTTTGAGGCTTCTCAATTGCCACAAATTCATGGCCGGACATGAGCCTCTTTAAGTCAAGGTCTGTATGGATATACTGTACAACGTAGATTTAAAATAACAAGTTTGTTATTTTAGTAAAAAGCGTTTCGCTGTCTGCGTTTTGCTAAATATGCAATTATGATTCCGTTTAGGCCCATTTTATCGGTTATCTAAGCATTTAATTCGGCGCTTATACACGCTGTGAGCCTAGTCGACATTTGTCACGCGGTGCGTGTTTTCACAATAAACCGCAGCTTGTTTGTCTAAGACGATAACCGAAAGCTACAATTTCAAAGGCTTTATCAAACCTGATATTAACTTGATCTGTGACGTTGATAGCGAAGTATTGCGTCAGAATCATAGTTATTGGATCGTAAAAAGGAGCCGCCCTTTACCCATTAAGTTTATCGAAAAATATCTTATGAGAATTGTTTTTGATATTTTTATTTTAATTTACACTTGCATCCATGCGTGCGCATAACACCGCTGAGCAACAGTTTGGATTCTGAAAAAAATCTGTTGAATGGTATCCGAGTTACAATATTAATTAAGTGACAATGCAAATTAAGAATTTTGTTTAAAAAAATCCCACACCATTGAAAGTGTGATGCTCATGTGATGATGACTAAAAGCCAGCATTGTTCGTCGTGTGGGGGTAGCAATTATTTCAAATAGCTAATTAAACTTCCAGCTCGCGTCGTGATAAGGCCCTGAAATGGTGTTACTGAAGTTGCAATTTAATTTGTTCTTCGTTTGACTTCCTCTAATTCTTGTGATTACTCTAGTGTGCTACTGCTCTACAAAATCTCACACGAAACAACCTTGAGTGAATCCACTAATGGCGACATTAGACGAGTGAAATATGCATAGTGTCTGTTTTTTTAACGCGCGGGATTAAGCTCAGGATTATTGCGGAGACCTTTCTGAAGCAAATTTGAATTTCAACTTTCAGGAGGAGTTGTAAGTAAAAGTATATATTATGACCATATTTTTCGCATTTTTGACTTTTGCTAGCAAACTGTTTGTTCGCCAAGTTTTCTAGCATTAATATGCAGTTATACTTTACCAGTTTTAAAGTGTTGCTGCATGGTTATTTTTGAATAATTGAAATTAAGCCAGCTCGCTTTACTCGGTTCTTCAAATGTAACAATATAAAATATTTCTTTAAACGTAAATTGATTTTTTTTCTGTTTTTAGAAGATCTCGATTCGTTATTTTAGGGAATTTCTAAAACCGAATCATATAGTCAGCATTTTCCTTTTTATAAAAACGAACTACATTATTTACTGCAAATAAGGTGATTTCGCACAGATCGGTATATTTGTTTCTCGCAAACGTTATAGTCGGAACTCAAAAATGTTCTCGTTTATTTTTAGTAATGTTTTTCAATGTAATGCTCATCGTATTTTATTATGGGATTTTTTATTTGGTCTGAACGTATTTAGTGTGCTTACATGTAATTTAAAATAAAATAGTTTTCGCGAACTAAGCACCCATTAATCAGTGCCTGAGTTGGGGAGGAGCTCAACGTAACAACAAAATATGCTGATGATTTATTAATAAATTTATTTTCCGATGCAGGATAATATCTGTTATCCATTAAGGTTGTTCGAAACTTTCGATACATGCACATTTCTTTTGTAATAATTATAGAGGTAACGAGTTTTTGTATTGGAGAAACGCGAATTGGTCCTAATTGATGGCTTAGCTATTCGTTTCCTATGGATAATGAGCAGAAGGGACGAAATATAATATTGAATACCTTACTGTGATAAGAGTCTAAACGTGTGCGTTGAATTAACGAGCAGTGTGTTCCACGACTAAGCTTTCATTTGATGGCTTTTACTAAATAGTGCGACTATAGAAGTTGGTTAACTAAGCGTATACAGCTCCCATGTTGTGCTATACATTGTACAGTACACGTACATGGATTGTACAAGTCTTGTCTTCCAATATCTCTTATTGCATAGATTTTTGCATAAAATTTCCTAAAGGTTATTCCATTGTTAAGTGGTTTGTTTTTCTATACCGACACGCGATGCTGTCATCGAATAGCTTTATTCCCAAAGCTAATATAACAATCGATATCGACTTCACCCCTTGAACTTCTATTTTCATACTTGACTTTGCTGAAATATATAAGAACGCAGGTATGGAACTTCGGAGCTTATATAAGTCAGGCCCCTAGAAAATTGATCAGATAAAGGACATGGTTGATTTCAAATCACATTTTCGATGGTATCCACATACCTAACTTAACCAAAGTTCTTTAGCTCATATTTCTGTTCGACGATGATGGAAATTTTCCTGCGCAGAATAGGGAATATATCACAATATCTGTGTCCATATACATGTACATTGTTTCGTGTATATTAAACCATTCTCAATAACCATCCGCAGTTTTAATCAAACTAGTATAATTGTATTTAAATTGTCAAATTTGTAAGGTTCTGTTTGCAAAATGTCATCATTGTAATGGTTGATGGATAAAATTAAAAAATCTCGCAAAGGCACGAATACAGTTATATATTTTGCACAGAAACAAACTTTATAACGGAATTTACTCAGAAGCACACACACTTTTCCTTTAAGTTTTATACTATTAAGATTTATCTTATTAAATGAAAACGTTCATTTAAATGGAATTTCTTGAATAAAAATCAACTTTGTTTGATTTTTTTCATGCATAATTGTTTTTTTTTTGTTTTATCGACAAAGAATAATTTCTAATCGTCTGCTTTTATTGATTCTTATTTTTTTATATCGTATCTGAACATCTGAGATAAACGGAAGGGTGACTCGACTTTTCTTCCAACTCTCGCATTTGCGTTCTACTTTAAAAGTAAAATAAAAATTCAGTTTAAGCGTGCAGATAATGATACCATAAGCTGTAAGAAACCAACTCAATGCGTTCGCAAAGAATACCGTCTGTCCAGCTAATTAATAATCCATGCTGTCATATGCAATTAATTAGCTGGATGACTGTTTCGTTCCTTTTGACAATGATTACGGGCTGTGATTAATACTCGGGGCTCTAAACTTGTGCTCTTCTCCTTTTGGGGCAACCTTATTTCATGCGCGTCACTTCCTAGCCCCATTATGAGGAAGAAAATCATTGCTCAGAAAGGTCAGATACATGCATATTCTCTTGTACCAAAAATTGCTAGCCAGCATTTAGTTGTAAGATGGTAAACAACGATTTTGCTTCGTAATTTCAACAATATCATGACAAACCATGACGCAAAGCTCGCAATATACTGTAAATTTGGGCCTAAAATGGCGGACCCTGGTATTAAAAAACCACAGGGTTGTAAGGTAGGCCTATTGGATGTGAGCTTATAATGTGGAGATTCTTGGCAGGTGGAGTTTGAAATACATCTATTTTAAAAAAAATACAGTATATAAATAGAAAGGACGTTTTCAGGAAAACCGCGTTGTATGGGAAATTGACCCTCTGGGTAATCCCAGAGTCATGAATCTTTCTAACCTTTTTCCGCAGTGCAATAAAACTCAAATCATTTTCCCCGGGAAACGCCGGGTTTTTCAGCTAGTGTTAAATAATTTGGAGATTTCAAAATAAAACAAGTTTTAGTATGTCACAACTCTTCGAGCTGTAAAAAAAATTTTAGGTCAAAAATCAAAAATTCAAAAAGAAATACTGTATTAATGTGACGGCGATAAGCACGGCGTTCAATATCGCTGCATATAAATTGGTCTCCAATGAAGTAAGCACATAAAAAGTGCAGGATTTGGGGTCAAAATCCTTAAGTTGTAGTAGCTCGCGAAACTCGGCGATGCAATTTCGGTACGATTCATGGTTGTTTATCCGCAGGATGGCGCGTGCCGAGAAACTTCCCGTGAAAAAGTGCGTAAAACGGTAAATAATTAATTCTCCTAGCGCAATATAAATGATGGCTTTCCAGAATGCGTTCGTACGTTTACGGGGCTCGTATTTCCCGATTCTCAAATATCAAAGGTTCTGTTTATAGCCTATGGGCGTGCATTTAGGCCAGCGCAATCGGATAGTGTGATGTATATACGGCCGATCGTTATTGTACTTTACGGTTTGTGAAACCTGGACTTAATTATATCGCGATTAGTTCAATTCCCAAACGCGCTTCATCGACGGTCAATTCATTCGTCTCTTGAATGGGACGAGGACAAATGATGCTCAGGGAAAAACAAATTGCAAAAACAAGCAATTCATGAATAAAGCACGCTAATGTCTTTCAGCGAATCGCCATTAGCGAAACCACATTGGATCTAGGACAAAAGAGGAATTGTGCTTTTTTTTCTTTTTTCATAAAAAAAAACTTTTAAAACACTTCTCCTTTTAAGGTGGTTCCAAACTTGCACACCCCATTATTTGCCACGTTTTAATTACATGTAATAATGAACGTGTTTCGAAAATTGGGGTTGCGGTGATTTTTATGTTTCATCTCTGCAAGCAAAAAATAAAGTTTGGATCATGAACATTGGATGGAAACATGCTATGGTAAAGTATACATGTATACTATTTTTCACGAATCACTTTAACGTTTCCCTTTGGATGAAGCTATCTAAATATTAAGCGATTTCAATATGTCGCGCAATCTCAACTATTTACTAGCACGTTGGGATTTTTATCTGTCCCTGTTTGCTAGTTTTAAATTGCAATGAAGTTCACCTGCAGGGCTAACGCTAAATTGTATTATGACATTGATGCGAGCATTGAAGTAGCAATCTTGGCAACAGCAGTGTAGGTGCGTGGCTTCAGAGAGAGGGGACGTGCTTGAAATGCAAAGTCCATTTATTTAAAAAATATTCGATACGGCACCTCCGAGAAAAACCTCGTGCCCTTTTTATTATCCAGAGAAATTATGTCTTCCTGTTGATTCAAATATATTCTAGACGAACTCTTATGATCCGATTGCGTTTGCTCGATATTTTGCAAATCTCTTTTGGCCGTAGCTTGGAAGTGCTTAAAATTCACACCGCGATTTTCAGTATGGCCATGCGAAGTCTCGTGTGAAGGAGAAAAAATAGTCAGATAGTGCACCTACTTTGGAAATTTGGTCACTATAGTCCTTCCTAGAATTACGTTGAATTCGACTTTTTACTAGAATATAGCAGTGTGATGAATTGAACGGCGTTATCTATAACCAAGAATCATAAAGATTTTTAGGGGGAAATTGAGAGCTTATAAACCAGCAATAGCCTATCTCTAATATTAAATTTACATTACAAATAAAAACAGCTCTAAAAAACTTTCGTTGTCCATTTTGTCACGTATTTCCGCTGATGATCCATGCTAGTACGCGATGCAAATTAATGTTGATTCGTTTCCTCTGATCGAGCATTTTTGTTCTTATATTATTCATGTTTAGCTCAAGTGAATCTTGAATCTATATATATAAAATAGAAAACGACGCCATTTTGGTTTTTAAGGCTAGCCAATCCTGTTGGATGTTTTTTTTAAGGCTGGTCAATCCTGTTGAATATAGAGCAAACAGACATTCGCCAAGTCCGTATGATTGGCCGTTCGTGGCACACCCCCCAGGAGCGTGAAATCCGCGGGGGAAAAAACAAGGCCATAAATCTTTTCTAATTTTCTACGGACCATAAAACTGTCAAACAGGTTTCCCGTCCCCCATCCGGGATGCTTCCAGGACATATAGCGCCATCTTTTGGCGATAAAGGACAGCTAAATCTAACTCCTGATCGCATAAAAGGGGCTCGAAAATCAAACAACAATTTTTACCCGGGCAAGGCCGGGTATTACTGCTAGTGTTAAATAAGATGCATCTTTAGGGTTTGGAATCGTAAATACAGTAAGTAATGTATAGTGGATCGAATGCCAATGAATATTTAAAAAAATCAAAATTGCCAACAACGCTTAAAAAGAGATACATAATGATGTTTATGTTCATTCTCAACACAGTATACGGACATGTAATACCAGTATGGTCACTATATATCGGCACGGTGGCTGCTAATCATAAAAACGCCCAACGATAGGACGCGATATGATCGTATATCGTAGGCGACGTGACACTCGCTCGACATAGAAAAAGATGCTCACAGGGTTGCACAAAACTGCTCAATTGGCCGAGTATATACTGTAGCAATTCGTTTGAAAGGAGTGATAGCGATAAATGCATTTTGAGAAAGCAGATGCGGCCTACCTTTCGTCGTGTGCTGCACATATTTTCTCACAGGAAGTTTTGGGACCATTCAAAAAGGACGTCCACAAAATTTGCCCCAAATTGGACCCTCTTATCCCCTACAGGAGGACTTCCTTTTTGAATGACCCCTTCTTGTTTCTGACATCCGGGCTTTGTGTACGTGTTCATTAGCAAAAAATAGCATTAGCGCTGCGATAGGCTACTATCGATATGTGGGCGTGGCTTAATACGCATTTTCCACTTAGTTGCCGCACAGTTGGCACTCCGAAGATGGACATGAGGAATGCGCGGAGTGACCATACTGGCATTACGTATACTGTGTTCTCAGTTAATGCAGAATTTTTCAAAAATTCTTGGCTTTGTCATTTATCGTCATGTTCGAAGTTTAGGTGTCTTTGCAGAGACAACTGCCAACAATACGATAGATTTTACTCGAGTAATGAGAATTTTAAGTGAAAGCTTTAAGGTTGTGCGTACCTGTGCTGTATTATTTAAATGTACATGCATGAAGTCAAATGGCAAATCCACTATAACGGTGCGGCGACACGAGCGTATTATTGTTCGTTTTGATTAATAAAAGCTGACGTCTTTTCATGAGACGCCTTTTTACTTCGTTTAATTATAATGCAAAAAACGTGTCTGACACTTTCATACTTTATTATCTTTATCTTCCAATCAAAAGCTCATTCTTGTGATTTTAGAAAATGAAATTAACCTTGAAAAATAAAACAAGGTGAAAACCCCTTGAGTGTAATAACCTAGCAGGCGTCAGCTTTTTACCCCATGTCAAGAGCCTCTTTATTGAAAATCGCAGCCCGTTGCGCGCCTACAAGTTTATCAAATATAATACAATAATGGTACGTATGTGCTGATGTAATTTAAAATTGCAGAATAGGAACATATTGTTGTCTGGTGGAGAACAATTGATTTGAAATTGCTTTCAAGTGCGATGCCCCACTTAAATTGCTTTCTCCGTTCACTACTCTTTAAACGTCTGGTGGACGAAAACATTAAGGGTAATGTAGTCTCGTATAGCGAACTAATGCAGTATTATTCCAAGGCGGATCGATTCCAACAATCGGTTGGAGGTCTTCAAAATAATAAAAAATAACATGTCTCCAAAGTGTAATCTGTAATAATACATGTACTAGCGCGAAAATACTTTTTGTGTAAAAAGCGTAATAAACCCCATACATCTGATCTCGTGCACAATGCCCGGATGTCAGAAACAAGAAGGGGTAACTCTTAAGAAAATGTGGATTACATAGGCGCTAATACATGTACATGTATAATAATGATAACGCTTGTGTAAGAAGAGTATACGAAATAGTTCTATTTATTCGAAATATTTTAAAACAACTGGGATAAAATATGCCCTTTTCTGTAATAAAACATGAGAAAGAGGTCAGAAATGCTACACACTAGTAATGTGTCGCATTTCTGGAAGTAAGCAGGTTTGAATTAAAATACGTAGCACACTTTCTAAAACTGATACTCTTTTAATCGTGTTCATTTTAAGATAGAACATTATGGCTTTTTCTTTGAATTAAAAAGAATTTCGTATCTCTGGTTTCGATCTGTTCGCTTTAATTTATCAACCCAGTAGCGTATAAACTTGAATTTTTGCGCTATCTAGATGTTTAATCTTGCAGATAAAACTATATGAATTTTAAAATGCGCACTTTAAAAGACTATATGGACGTAGACGTCAATTGTTGGCGCCTTCGATGCCAATGGGAAGCTCGGTTACTTGAAGTTTGCGTTGTTTTTTGAGCCATTCTTGTGTGCGGAAAACCGATCCACATTTCCTCGTATAGTCATTTCATTGATGGATGTTTTCAAGTTGTTCACTTTTATTGGGAGTAAAGATAGTGGCTTTTCGCCAATGAAATCGTCTGCAAAATCTTGGCCTTGCGAACTTTTTCAGGCACTTCATTGATTCTTTGAAAGGCGAATGGCTTTGGATTCTTGTCTTAATGACATTGGAGGAAATTACTTTGCTTCAAGTCTGGTTTTATTCATCGCTTTTTCATCGCGGGCCTATGTTATATAAATTGGTGCTTCGAATTTTTTTTCTAGCCATTTAGCATTGTTGAAAACGCCTCTTCAAATTTCAGGGAGTTTTGATAATCTCACGCTTTTGAAATCTTCAATTTTCCTGCACTTTCACCTAATTTGTCATTCGTACAATTTAAACTACCCCGCGGTTTTCACATTTCTTTTAAATTTCTGCTGCTTTATCAACAAGACACGCTGCTAAAAAACGCACTTCATGAATAAAATATGCTCGTGATTTATATATGCTGCAGGGTATCTCTAATAAATAATCTATACCACGATTCCACTCATTCTTGCCTTTTTTCATATACTTATACTCTTTCCATCTATTTTCTACATTGTATACCGTCCTATGCGTGGCTGCTGCGGTTAGAAAATTACACCAAAAACGCGCTATGACGAATTTTGGTTGCCTGATTAAACTATAAAAATTGTCTTTTAGATTTTCTGTAAATTATACCATGTATTGTATAATTAATCTAATAGGCAATTGCCATTGTTTAATCAGACAACAAAGCATACATGACGCTTGTCGATTTAAGAATATAATGTATATACAGTATAATGTTTACATACGTGCATACCGGTACTTATATATTTAATTCAACTGTTTTCCGACAGGAAATGATATTGATTTCATGAATTAAAATTGTATACTACAACTTATTCTAGAACATCAGACAACTTTAATCCCATACAATTGATATAAAATAATGATTTTTTTTTTGTAATAAAACATTTACAGCATGCTGCGAATATATCCGTGAAATAACATTGAATAAATGGATGTCTATGCATATATACTTTCATGAAAATCGCCCTTTGTCGTTGTTGCCTGACTGACCATTTAGTCTTCATATTCTTATCAGACATGTTTTGCAAACGATAGCAATGAATAAAAATTGAGATTACACTTCACTCCATGATGTACCAATATTGTGATAAGCAGTTCGCGCATTAACAGCATTTAAGCTTTTGTAAGTTGTTGTTAAAAACAAATCAGACAACAAATCATTATTAGAACAGAATTAGAATAGAAAATGAAATATACAAATTATTTAAATTAATTTACACATCACCTTCGAGCAATATTACTTATTAATGATGCCATACGGTGACAAACCTTATCGTCTCAATCTTTTGGATATAGATACTGATAGTATTCGAAGCAGGATTTAGATCGCGAGGAATCGATGATGAAGTATTCCCACAAGAAACTGTACGATACTCAACATGTTAGTAAATTTAATCAAAATCTAAGGCTATAGAACTTGAATAAACTATCATCCTTAATGCGGTTGTTCAAGTGCAGCTTTATACATGCTCCGGTATGAAATAATGTAGAGATAATCAGAAAATCGATGAAATACCGCATTTTCCTTAGCACGGGTGCTTGTACGCATTTTGAACAATGCCCAACGTGAAGGGGCTGACATATTTTTTTATCATAGTACTGTATATATATTTTAGCTTTTCTCGGTGAGACTAGCCTTCTGTTGCACGTCGGACAATGCGTGTAGTTGAAACCCCATCATTCATTTCCTCTGGGGAGGAATGTGGGTTGTTGCAGAAGGAAACAAAGCACCTGAGTTAGCTATTACCTATGAAATAACTGTTCCTTTTTGCCAATACAAAACTTCCCTCTTTTAACTTCATCGATGTAAGCCGAATATAAGTATAAAAGGCACACGGGGAAAGTGAGGACGAGAGAGTTATAGGGGTTGGGGGAGGTAATGGAGGTAATTGGAAAGGATGGGATGCTGGGTTGCCATGACGACCATCCCATCCTTTCTATCAGATTTTTTTCAAGGTCGTCTCAACATTTAAGGTTACGTGTCAGGAGAGGCGGCTACGTATTTCATACGTTGGGCTTATTTCGATTACTACGATACCTCCATCGCCATTTCTACTGACACGAAATTGTTCCGCGAAATCTTATTAGATTTCTCTCCCCAACCTTACGGGTTCGTGTGATGTCTTCTTCACACGATGAAACATAAAAATCCTTTTATTTACCTTGCTTCCCTGGCTGGCATGTCACTCTTACCTGATTATCCCTTTATAAAAGGCATTAAAATCGTTCGTTTAATCGATTTTAAACACGAAACTTAATTCTGCATTAAAGCTAACCTTTTCAGTTCGGTTGGTTTGTTCATTAGAAAAGATCTGACAAATATACTCTTGTGCATCGAGCAGCCCACACACCTGTCAATTTTCTAAATTGTGCAATGATAAAATTAAATTAAGCAACTTTTCGAGACAAACTTGAGACGATTCATCAATTAGAAATACTAACCGAAAACATAATTGAGGCACTTTGCGAATCGTACCGTAGTATACCGTGATCGTACTTTGGAGATTGCGAAGTCACGGGTTTAAAATCGACACGATGATTGGTTTAAAACATCACTCATTAAGGGTACTCAGAGAGGCGTTAAATTGTGCTCGATTTGGGTACAGTTCAGCGATTATGACAAATATGCGACATATATTTTTGAAGAGCCAAGCCACGTGACCAAATCATGAATATTCTTCGATATAACGAATTGCCAAGGTTCATTCCGATTCTTTAAAAGAAAGAAAGCGTCGTTGCTTAACAATTAACAATATGCTAAACATCGTTGCTAAATTTGATAAACAGTTTTCATTTTATTCACTCAATATAAAACTACTTTTTTCAAATACTATTATCGTTTCCGCGTGTTACACTAGTCGTTGACTTTTTAAATGATATTTACAAATATAAACCTTTCACGTTATGGCAAAATTGGTTTTTTATTATATCAAAATACTCATTGGAGTTTTCATAAAACATGAAAATGGAATCTGACATTTTAGGCTAAAACAGTGACGTGTCCTGTTGTAAAATTAAAATGGAGTACGTTTTTTGTACTCACATGTTTTGACAAATTTCAGATGTATTTTTTAATTCATAATAATTTGCAATCGTACAGTTACAGTCTTTCTAATTCATTTAATAGCATACGATTATCATGTTACTTTAATCGAGTTATGTTGCATGAGCATTTTAGTCGATTCATCAAAAAGGCCTTTTTATCTCCCTAAATTAGGCCAATGGATTTGTCTCAGCATAATTAAGAGATTTTCTGGGCGGCTAATTTTGATTTCATAACGAACTTTGGTGATCTAGGAAAAAAATCAATAAGAAAGTGTGAATTTAAATTGGATTGTCTTTGTCAGATGTACGTTGTTGAAAGAGTTTTTTTCTATGGTTTATAAGGTACTAAGGCTTAGGTATACCTGGACCGTGAAACTGAAAATTCGCAGGAATAGACTTTAAATTTTTGAATCATATGTATCCCAAATTCCATTCTTACCACGATTGTGCACTTAAAGAAGTCGTTTCGGATGAAATTGATATTATACTGTACATGCAAGAAAAAATCATTGCAAAATGCTTAAAGCAGCTGACATTTTATCATTTATTCATATATGAGATAATCAATAGCGATTTTTCAAGCAATATACTGTGAACATGTACAGTATGTATACATGTAGTCACTAGTCAAAAAATTTTAGCAGTCAATTAGGCTTTGTTAGCAATATCGAAATTGAAAATCCAAACATAATTTTTCGTTCCCAAGTCACTAAATATGTTATTGGCATTTTCAATAGAATTTCATGCGTAGGCATGAAACTTTGGGAAGCACTGATAACTGTTAATCAAAATATTTCCTTTGGGAATGCCAACAAATTGAACTTGTAATCTCATTTTTGTTATATGCTCGATGGGAATTCATTTTTATTAAATTGACATTTTCCAGAATGTAAACTTAATATAGGCTTTTACATCAACATTAACTTACTTTCACTATAATAATTTCCTTGTGCAAGCTACATGACCTGATTATTTTGTATGCTATTGTGGCCGATGTGTACTATAGGCTCGTGAAGTGTCAATAACCACTTTATATTAAATCTTTCACTGAAGTTATCAGCTATCTTGCAAATACATGTATATAGGGAGTTCTCGATAGTTAAGGCAATTGGAAATTGATTTCTTGTTTAACGTCCCCGCTTGCCCGATGGTCGACACCTCGTCCTAACAGGGAAAAAAGTGAAAACAGTCCCAAGCAGGCGCGCATGCGCACAAGGCATTGTTTGCACATGACATTATGCAATTAGATTGAGAAGTTAAAGGATTATCAACGTAAAATCCCTATCAATATTAGGGAAAATAAGACAGAAGCTTTTAATTACGAATAGTATTTTGATAACCATGAAGTCAACTAGGTGTGGAAAATCTACGAGTTTATCGGTGTTTTTAAATCAATGGATACATCGTACATTCGTCTTACGAAGGATTTTACAATGCATTCAGCTTCTGTTTGAGTACCCCTATTATCACGTCACGATCCTCCCTTCTATGTACAGCGGAGTCGCGGTTTTAAAAACAAAAACAAACAAACAAAAACATTTTTTAAAATAGAAAGTTCCTAAATACTTGTAGAAAGGCATTAAAAACGAAAAATGCCATTTGCACTCGCCTTTATACTATTATTTTTTGGAGTTTCCAAAACTACATGAATACAACCAGTTTCCAACCTATTTTGGGAAATTCTCCGTTCCCTGTATGATGAATTGAGTTCGTAAAACAGGGATTATATGCAAGTTTAGTTCGTAACTTGGAACAAAAATTTCGCGAAGACTTGGTTTTCGTAAATGGCGGAATAACACACTTAATAAATGCAAAAAAAAATTCCCGCCCGCCTCTTAAAATTTAATGTTACTTTAACAAATATTTTTTTAAAAAAAAAATTAGAAAAATCCCGTCCCCCGCTCACTACTGAGCTATTTTTAGGATACATACTGTAGGCCACAGTACAATGTATGTTGTAAAGGGTAAAGTGTCTTAGATAATTTTCATGAATTACGTGGGCAGGTTTAAATTAAATTTTCTGCATGGCATAAACAATTAATATAATTTATTTATAAACTACGAATTTTTCTCCCAGTTTTCCAATGCTAATGTTTCTTGTTTCTAAACTGCATAGGATTTTACTGCATGCCATAAACGAAAGGTCCCATTATTGCCCTTAAAATAAACTCGCGTAAGTGTAACAACTGATTGTATAATGTAATTAAAGCTAATAAATTTTCTTAATTAATCCCATATACCAAAAAGCGAGATAACTGCTCAAGGACAGAGTATTCTATGTTAATGCTTACAAGAAAGCCCCTCTACTTGTTTACTGTATATGCGAGATGTATACCGCTGTATATGTACAGTGTAAGTAGCCTACTGTATGTTTTATTAGAATACCGCTCCTCCTTCCCTCAAAAATGCATTACCGTCAAGTTGAGAGCTCCTATTTTAGTAGCTTGCAGTGGAAAAAATGCACGTTTAAACAGGTACTTCCAACTAATATTGATTGGAAGAAGAAATCAAAGTTCAGGCATTTTTCAAAATTGTATCATATTATTTACCTGTTGGTTGAATGTTGACGGTGTGACATATACTGTACAATGTTAATGCATTACAGTTTTCAGTTAATGGAATACGTACAGTAGGCCTACTACATGTATTTACTGAACTGTATATTCAATCAATTACTGTAAGTGATGTGACATTAACCTCTTCTATAATAATAAAATATACATACATGTATACATGTACCTGTATAGTCTATAAGCAAAGACACTCATTTACAACAAACATCAAAAAAATTTACAATCAATATGATTTCAGTTTTAGAAATGTGTTTGCTCAAATTTATGCAAATAAAAGCTTAAAAAAGTGTTTTATTCTGTTTACAGTTTATTTATTTTTAGACTTGCAGTATTAATTTCTGGAAAAAAATCGTACATTTCCATACTTTTCCAATAATAAGGCTTACCTCAATTTCAAATTCATACTGATCATATTATTTACTTCAGTGGAAATAAAAAGCCTGTGCTTCTAGGATGATGTTTTTCAAGTTCAACTTTCACTTTTGAGCGATGGTTTTACATTACATTTGCGTGCATGCTTTTAATGAGTTTTTCTCTCATCGTAGTTAATTTAAATTTTGCGCTTAATTTCCTTCGTAATTCCATTCACACGCGGTAAGCGTGTGTATATACTAGTACAGTCCATGTACGTACTATAGTATATGAATTGGTGTCAAATTTCAGTGCGTATTCAGTAATCATTTGTAAATTTTACACAGGTAATCCTTCGACACCTTGGCTTTCAATCATGGCCGTACTGTATACATGTATTTCCTTTTATTTCTTTCAACTTTGTCCTTTGCACATTTTTGTTAGAGGGTGGTCGTAAAGTTCAAGATTTTCGATAAGTCTCGAAGCAAACTATTTTGCATATATAGAGCTTAATTGGTTCTTGTTTTAATTTATAATCGATAATGCGCTTCTTTGTCTTTAACGATTACTTTCACCAGTTTAATTGGTCACGTAATGGCTTAATTGTCCAATAAAATGGAACAAGCTTTAAAGTACATGTATAGTATTTTCAAGGAAAACTTCAAAAAGAGCTTGGCGTTGTACATTGTATAATTCCTCCTTATATTCTGATGATTTATAAATTGATCTCATTTAAGTATGCATGTACTAGTAGCACCATCTGGCGGACTGTATACACAATGGATCTACTACTACATTAAAACCAAGAAAACAACTTTATGGGGTGTCAGTGAGTCGGACCACTTGACTAATACTCTGAAAACGCAAAAAAAAAAACAAAGGATTAAAACAGTGTAGGTTGCAGCGCTTACGCTTAGTCGTTTAGTTAGCCTTCGCGCATGCGTTGTTCAGGAAAGTTGCTATGTATTTTTAACCACTCATTAACACCCCTGATTGTTCTGCATTCTTTCTTTTTTTACACTCGTACATGTACTGTATTTCTTTGCAAAGTTGATATTTAAGGGGGAGTCCCCTTAAAATACAAAAAACATGCATTTTAAATCTTGATACATGTATTCCACTTTATCTTTCTCTTATATACTGTACATGTAATGTATGCAAACTTCAAGCTCACAAGTTTACATTGATTCCATAAAGCTGTTACAGTAGATCAACCAAGCCCCTTCTTGCTTGTCATCGATTTTTGGTGATAGTTCTGTCATGAACTAATAATGAAAGTGATCCAGAATATCCCGAGTATCCAGAGAACAATTAAGCGGAAAGTAATTCAGTTTGTCGAGACTGCAAGGCAAGCTGGCAAAATACGCGATTCGATGCGTGTCTATTTATTCCCATGCTATACGGTGTACATGTACTAGTAGATCACGTCAAGTCTATCACGCATTCATCTAGGCCCAGGCCAAACTCTCTATTTTGTTTGGCCTTCATCATGATTGCATATTGGCTCCTCCATTCTCTCATCTACTTAATCAAATGCTGGTGTCCCTTAATGGGTTTTTTGTTTAGCTTGCTCTTCTTCGACTTACCTTCATGTTTGGATAGAATTTCTGGACGGTCGGCTTTTATGGTCTGGTCTAATATTGATACATTATTCCGTACGAGTATGTGGATAAACTTCGTGCACTTTGTCGCTGCTTGAATGCTATACGATAAATACCATTCAATCGAACTCGTTGAATTCGATTATTTTCAGTCACCAAAATAATGCGTGACTACACTGACATTATTCCAAAGTGGTTTAAAAACGGGGTGCATTTTGATGTTTGTATCAAACGTGATACAAATAACCATCATTTATGATTAACTCTGTATTAGAATAAGCGTCAAATTTATTCTTTGTAATATGTTCATGGTTTTCTTGTTAATTTTGCGAGCAGATGTTCATTGGTTACTTGTAATTAATTATAAACCGAGCTAAATCAAGAAGTTATTCTGTCTATGTTTTGCGCATCTCATTGATTGTATTTTCTTGTGTATCTTGGAAACAACTGCTTAAATGCCGAGCGATACTTTATCTATTTATTGAACATTTAGTAGTATACTGTTTGTACTTAAGAAACATAATGGTGTCTGAATTCGCCAGAATCCGTTTCATCCGTTAGTTTACTTATCCCAATGGTTTTCCTTTCCCATTTCTTAATTAAACAAAACCAGTCTAGTGGATTTATACTGTCTTACCCTTTTGCTTCGAATCGATGAAATGCATTGAAACAAATGTCGAGCGGACGAATACGAGCTGGAAAATTTGCACGGGTTCATGTTTATCGATTTTGACTACACTGAACACGTGTAACGTTTCTTTATTGAATTTACACTGAAGCCAATAGACCGGAGGAATTATTCATGACTTGAGCAATTTTGTTTTACACTATTCTCATGTTTTTGAAGAATGGGCTGACAATTAAGTTTTAAAAAAAATCAAGTAAACGTTTTTATTGTGATCTTTTCGTGCACAACAATATTCCCATAATAATTGCGTTTTTAGTGACATCAGAATTCGTTTGTTTAAATAGTAGTGTTTGCAGCGCATTGTCTCGGTGGAACCCGACACTGTGTTTATTAGCTCTTCACGCGTTAATAACTGCATAGAATCTACCAAGTCAATAACATTGATGAAAATCAATAGAATGTCTAATTTGCGCAGTTCTTTAAGTCATTTGGAATTAAGATCAGCGAGCTATCTTTTTTTAATGTTCTTTTTTGTTTTTATGGTTTTTTAACTTAAAAAGTAACGAGAAACTCATTCCTAAGATCACTAGTTGCCTTGGTAACTACTCTTCAAAGTTTTCCTCTTGCTCCAGACAGAGTTCGAACATTTGCGATACCGAAACGAACTTCGTGTCTATATTAATCTTAATACAACTTGTACAGTACATGTATAAAGCAGCCCAAAGGATATAGGATTTATTTTGCTGGAAGCAAACTATATCTACCCACACATATCCATATGTGGTATTCTTATTAATACACGAAAACCACAGAATATTTGCGATGCTACTCTATGGTAACAGGAAGTTTCTGAGCTTGATGCTTAGCATGCTTCATCCTGTGAGAACAGTTTCAAAAGCTGATTTCGATGTTAAAGTTAAGGTCTAATAAATTTGATGGAGTTGAAGCTGTTTTATCATTGAGTATAAGAATATGAAAATGCTGACTTTGATGAGGAATGGGTATAACTGCGCCACTTTGTATACTTTTATTGAAAATAATGCTGGAATCCATGCATAAACCTTTATTTTTCGAGCTACTGTATTTGTTCCTACATTATCTATGAAAACTTAGACACACGTTGCCTGAATAAACAACATCTCATACGTAAACAACATGCATGTATTCATACATAAAGTAAGAGATTATATTTAACAATACCACCAGCTGTGTGCGTAACCTTCGACTTATTTGTGAAACTTGGGTAATTTTGGCCATGATTTAAAAGGGTTTATTGTTACACAAAGACTTTGAAACTAATGTAAAATGCAAGCAGTTACTAGGTTATTGCTTGCAGACGAGCCCAATGTTATCCGCAAGGTTGGTTTTATTTTGAATATGCAACCAGAATGTCTATGAAAACAGAAACGCCAGTGGTGAATTTCCTTTGTAAATGATGCTACAATTGAACCTCGTTTATATGTATTCGCTTTATACGAATTTTTGATAAAACTCATTTCCACGCAGTCACTCCTATAGTGCATGGACAAATTATTTAAATTTCTACATTACTTTAAAACAAACTATAGGCAATATGAAAACAGTTAAAGCATGTAAAAGCATTCGAAATTATTCAAAATTAGTTAAAAAAAATGACACAATTCGAAATTGTGATTTTGGGATCAATCATGACCAGACTAATTAGTCTGATTTAAATTGTATG
>JAQGBX010000816.1:0-30297 GCA_034698745.1 Megaphyllum sjaelandicum
ACACAAGCAGATTTTTCATATCTCGAACGGTTAAGAAAAAAATTGGGTGGTGATGGACTTATGAATCACCCTGTATATATTTTACATGTAATTGCCCGGACATTTAGAAAACTTGGAGAAATAATGAAATCGAGACATATCGGACCCTGTCAAAAAGTTTCATGCAATTTTTTTTTAAATTTAAAAAAAAATTCTATGTCAATTTTCAAAATTGTCGTTAGTAAATTAAAAAAAAATATTTTCCAATGTAAATTTTGGAATAAATGTCAATTTTTCACGTTGTCGTTAATTGGTCAGGGAAATTTGTTTTAAAACCTGGAAAAGTCAGGGAAGTTGAAAATGAAATTTCTGGGGAAACCCTGATATATATAAAATAGAAATTGCCTCCATCTTGTTTTTCTCTGGCTGGCTGCATGGGTTTGATTGTGGCTTCGATATTATTGGCCACGCATGGCACACCCCACAGAAGCGTTTACTTCTTGGGGAATTCCAAGGCCAGGAATCTTTATTTTACCCCGGGGCCATAAAACCGTCAAACCAGTTTTCCCATCCCCCCATCCGGGATGTATCCAGATCATATAGCTCCATCTTTTGGAGACAAGGACAACTACACGTAAATATAACTCCTGATCGCATAAAAGAGGTTAGAAAATCAAACAACAGTTTTCACCCGGGAAAGGCCGGGTTTTTCCGCTAGTACAGTATTTTCGTGATATTCCTGCATACGAGTCTGTCTATATGCGCTGTGCAAGAACATGCACGTTTACCAATCGTGAACTTTGTAGCCTCAACATCATCATTATTTTTACTGTACTCTACACAGTATACGAAATACTAGTATAGTCACTCGGCGGTTTATTGGGTGGCAATCTTTCGTTGCGACAACTGTGCGACTAGCGGCGCGGCTAAGTGGAATATGCGCAATAAGTCACGCTCATATACATGTATGGATAGTATCGCATCGCCAATGATGTGGTATGCTAATGAACGCGTGCAAGAAAGGATCATTCAAAAAAGACGTCCTCATGTGGTGGGTCCAATTCTGGGCAAATTTTGCGGAAGTCTTTTTTTAATGGCCCCAAAACTTCCTCTAAGAAAATATGTGCAGCAGACGATGAAATGTAGGCAGCAAAATCCAAAATGCAGTTGTCGCTATCACTCCTTTCAAACGGATTGTTATTTAATTACTTAGCCAATTGGGCAGTTTTGTGCAACCCTGCAAGTTGCATTATTTCTTTAATTTTTTTTTCAATCATTTTTCAAATTTCTTAACTTTTTTTCGGTTCAATATAAAATAGAGAAAATTAACAGCAAATAGAAATACTTGTTGAGGTAAAAATTTTAAACCATGTGATCTCAACAAGTATGCAGGTTTAAAATCTTATTATCAACTAGAAATTGTCGAGCTGAACTTCCGGTGAGTTTTCGAGTCAAAAGTGGGTTTTTGGTCTTGAAATACCGAGTTTGAGCTTAGTATATAGGATTGAGAAACTATTTCCGAGCCATGTAGCTCGGAATTTCAAATCTGAAAATATGTATCTCAACTCAAACAACAATAGCTTCGGGATACTTCATGGCGAATTAATGGTAGAGCAATTAATTCCGAGTCAGTGAAACTCGAGAAATGGGTCCCAATCTAAGCTCGCCTATCTTTAATTTTAACGAGTTTTAGCCTTCAGTAAATAATTTTACTTACATATTACAGTACATGTGAATACTAAGGTACATGTAGTTCAAGGATTAATTCTCAGACTATGATTATAGGTATACATACTGTGTAATGTTAGGTAGTAATGAGATTTGTTCTATGAGCAGTCACGTGATGCACAGTGAACTCGTTGGTGAAAATTATGATGTACAGTATGGGGACCTTATAAATTGATATAAGTTCCCTCTTGCTTATTATTTTTGCACGACTCCAATTAATGATGCCTAAGCTTGAATTTCGGAAGACGAAACTTGTTTTGATGAATTGATTTCATTCGCATATGGGCCATTTAACAATTTTGCAAATGGGCCCTGAGATAACCACGTAAAGCATTCAATTTGGTTGTGACAACATCAATACGTTAATCTTCCCTGACCTTCCCAGTTGCCTGACTTTTCCATGTTTTCCAGGTCATGGGAAACCCCTATTATTCATACACTCGTATACATTGTAGGTGTTTTTTTTTTCGCGTAGTTTCAAAATTTAATGATACAAGATAAATGATTGTACATGTAATTCCAAAATCTAATGATATACATGAAAATAAAAACCTAAGGAACTCTTTTATCTCGTTTGCAAGGTATCCTGTTTCTGTTCACGACAAGAAAAAAACAAAAACGGTTAAAACTTCATTTGTAGCACCAGTCGCTATACTTCGGTGTAGCTCTTCAGTTTTCCAAAGCAATCTATGCAGCATGCCCCTTGCCACTTTATTGGATAATAAAGTTTACAGAGCGCAGCCGGCTCGATCCCTGATATGACAAAATTGATGCACAAGGCCAGATAGTTTTGAATAACTATGCATATTCTGTACAGTATATTAAGAAAAGTGATGAGAATCTTCCAGACCTCTATCGTTTCCTTGTACATATGCAACAGACCCTTCATTATTATCATCTAGGTCGGTTGTTGTTGTTGCACTCCCCCAATTTCATGTTTACAGAGTATACATTATGTAATGTGTTCGGAAATTTTTATGTTCCCGAAAGCTTATGAAAAAACTTAGTAGCCGTCTAGGGAAATACAACCGTGGTTATAAACTCGTCCATAACAGTTTCGAAGCATGCCTTCCCAGTCAAAATTAAGCCCCATCCTTCATAATCACAGTTATGAGATATCAGCGTTGTTTGTTCTAATTTTCAACGCCAATTTAGTTCTTGTTCAGCCACCAATGAAATTGTTTTTTAACGAGCGCGGTGGACTTTATTATTCGCAGGAAGTTATTAAGACTTCTTGGTCGATCTTGAAACCTCTTGACCGGAGAGAGGCAACCATTGTGATGATTATGCCAGTGATTGAAGATGGTACCAAAACAATGAGGACACATGAGGGGCGAGAGTCGTGGGTGACAATTTCAAGGCTCTAATTGGACGGAAATTACTTTTATGTGAATTGAAAATAATCAAAACAGAACCATAACCACGCAGGGTACGCCTATCAAGAAACTGTGGACTTCAAAGGCAACGGCGGGATGTTATTGTCGGTTTAAAATTATATTGCCCAAGCCTACGCAGAACTGCTTAAAAAGCTTGTAATCAAAGTGATATTATGAGATGGCATCGTTGGGAGCTGCCTGCTCATCGTGTTATCTGAGTAGTTGTCATGGTGTTGCCCCAAACAATGTCATAACGCCATCAGCCATGACGATCTCTTTTCCACCAGTGAATATTTTCTGAGTTTAGCTATAATTATCGACCCAAAAAAGACACCGGAGAATGGCTGTGTTATCTTGCAATTTTGAAAGAATGTCGAACTACATCTGGGGCTGCATTGTAAGTGATGTCGCCATCATCAGAATTTAAGGAATTATAACATCATCATCATCGTAATTTAACAAATGACGTCATAATGAATGACGAATTTATCAAAAAACTTATGAATGACGTCACTAAAAAAATTTAAGGGTGTCATTATCAGAAGTGTACTGAATGACGTCATCAAAATTTTAATTGATGATGTCATTCATTACAAATTACCCATTTTTCGAACTTTTAATGGCATATTCTTTCGAACATTTAATAGGGTATTTTTTCGTCCATTTAATCGAGCATTGTTTCGTCCATTTAATCAGGCATATTTAATCGCACTATTTTTTTCAAACATTTCTTTAAATGCCGAAGAAATCGGAATTGTCTTAAGCATTTAAGCGTCGGACATTAATCAGATGTCCTGAAAATGTCAGATTAAATTAATTGGCACACAATGAATGACGTCACCGTCCGCAAATTTGTTTTAAGTTGATGACGTCATAAAATGTTATATTTTTCGGACGGGTTTTTTTAAGATTTAATCGGACATTATTTTGAAGACTTAATCGGACAATGTTTTGACGATTAGTCGGATATTATTTTGAAGACTAGATCCGACATTATTTTGAAGACTTGATCCGACATTATTTTGAAGACTTGATCGGACATTATTTTGAAAACTTAATCGGACATTTTTTTTAAAAAGATTTAATCAGACATTTTTTGAAAATCGGCCATATTTTTGAAGATTTAATCGGACATCCAAATCCATAAACATATTTCATAATTGGTGTGGATACCATTTTTTCACGAGGGGCATCGAGAGTTCTTGGAAATGAGATTGCCAATATTGGTGCCAACTCGTGAAAAATCTCCTCAGTGAATGACCTAACTCCTATGAAATAATAACACAAAAAAACTGCCCCACAATGCTTTCAATTAAATACATTAATTATCTTCTAACAATGCTGAAGTATTCAACAAAAAGAAACTCAGCCTGGTAATTTGTTGCGATTTTTTGAACGAATCTTCGCGCTTTTGTCCATTTCACTTTTGAACAAGTCCACCTAATGATGCTCGTAAGAATCGCTTTCATTATAGGGTGCGGGATTGTAAAAATGAGATTACGCTTCATTATCCTTTTGTTATTATTATTAAGAGTAACTATCGCGACCCTATGTCAACTCGAATGGGAAGTATAATGACGGCCCTCACAATATTTGTGTGTCAGAATGCTGCCACTTGATTGCGCGTATACGATCTTCTACTTTCTTTTGTTCGTTATACTGACTTCTTGCAAATTCGCAGACATTGATAATTTGCCATGTGCTTTTCTCGAAAAAAAAAGAGAACGGCGGCAGTTACTGTATATCGTTACAAAAAAATACATTCATGAACAAAGCCTGCACAGAATTACAAATAATGCCCAAGAAATAAATACTTTACTATATACTTAGTTTAGGGCACTGTGTTGTTGATCCGAGCTTCAGGAATGCTCAGCAACTCTTCAGCAATGACATGGGCTTTATTTAAATTATTAGAAAGTGGATTTGAAGTGAAGGAATTACCGCATCAGGCATGCATGCAGTGCCGAACTCGCAAAATTTTGAAATTACGGGACCTACTGGACCCGCACATTTTTGAACACAATTCGCAAATATTTACGCTTACAATTCTCAGATTTTTGAAAAAAAAAATGCAAATTCTCAAGTTTTGGAAAAAAATAATTGCAAATTTTAAATCAAATTCTCAAATTTTAGAAAAAAAATTACAAATTTTAAATAAAATTATTAAATTTTGGAAAAAAAAATTGCAAATTTTACATCAAATTCGAGGATTAATTCGCAGACCATTTTTTTGATTAGGTATTACACATACTGTGGTATTAATGGGATTTGTTCTATGAGTAGTCACGTTTACACAGTGAACTCGTTGGACAAAATAATGATGTATGGGGACCTTATAAATTGATATAAGCTCCCTCTTGTTTATTAGTTTTGCACGACTTTAATTAATTTTGATTACTTTTCTTGCAAGGCTGCATAAATAACGAAAGTTAATGTCCACCTCTTGAATTTCGGAAGCCGAAACTTGTTTTGATGAATTGATTTCATTCGCTGATTATACTAACGATATTTTGTTGTTTATTCGTTGATGTCCGCCGATTTGTGGTTAATCTATAACCCATTCGTAGGGCAGCACCTATAAAAAACTGGTAAATTTGCCCCATTGAGGTACCATTTTGATTGTTTATTTTATATTCTGTGGACAATGAATTTTAGACAAGGGTATACAGTGAAAAAATCGGGCATGCTGACTCCAAGTATAGGGTGGAGTACCGCATATTTTTGGGGAATATAAAAATCCTTAATCCTTGTTTTTGTAAGATAAGATCTTTCGCATTTACTTTATGTAGGTTTTAGATAGGGGATCTTGACATATGCTCATCACTCTCCTGTTAACTGTTAATTAATTTTAACCTTTATAAGTTATCCAACGTGATGCGACAATTAAAAATAACTTAACAAATCATGTTTGTTATTATTTGTTGCTGCCTGGCTTATCGCCATCTTGAGATAAAAAAAAAAGACCGGAGGATAGCTGGTGCGTTTCTGCAATTTCTAAAACGGGTAGAACTACATGTACTTGTATATCTGGCACTGCATATTGAGTATGATGCCGGCATCATAAGAATTTTTGTGAATGACGTAATCATCAAAAAACTTTATAAATGACGTCACTAAAATTGTTATGAACGTCATGCCGCCATTGGAATTTCAATCGATGACGTTCAATTTAATAATAATAATAAAGTTGTTAAACCTATCCATTCCTTTTCATTGCTGAATAAACTTTATTATTATTATTACTATTATTATTATTAAAAATAACACATTTTTCGGACATTCTATCAAACATTTAATCGAGCATTTTTAAATTTCGTACCGGTACATTTGATCGGGATTTTTTTCCGTAAATTTAATCGGGCATATTTTCGTACAATTATTCAGGTATTTTTTTCTCTCCGGACATTTAATTGGTATACTTTCGTACAATTAACTGGACATTTAATCGGGCATACATACATGTATCATACATTTTTTCGAAATTTTATTCGGGAATTTTTACGTACATCTAATCAGGTATTTTTTCGTGGAGATTAAATCCCCATTATTTAATCGGGAATAATTGGCAAATAATCGGATATAATCGGAAAAAATAATTGCTAAAATAGCCTGTACTATCAGACAGATGGCGTAATATAGCTAGTTACCTTCAATGCACTGACATGCCCGTTTAAACAGAATAATCGTACATGCATTTGTATTTGGTGGTATTTTTTATGAGTTGCAGAACGTTTTGTGAAAATGTGATAACTTTGTAATTTACGTTCGTGAAGCTTCCAAATTTGTTAAAACAACAAGTTAATCGCCCTTAAAGTGAACTTCATAGATGATATCCTGCTGTGTTATTCTTGCAACCCAGCTTGATCTGACAGTGTTCTGAGTGCTACTGTACTACTCCCAAGATTACTTGCGAGTCAAACAAGGCAAATTCCCCTGGGCGTTTAATTTTTCATCCCCATTTGAGTTCATAAAAACCAACCATGCACTTAATAGGCGTGTGCACCTGTTACCTGAATTTATGTATTTCGATATTTTAAAAATTTTAAAAACAGGTACTATAGTTTTGAGGTTTTTTTTTTTTTTCTTTTTTTTTACCCAAGGCGCGAGTGATAAAATATGACCCAACGTCTCAAAATATTCCTTTCCTCCATCGACTTGCCTCTCCCCTGCTAAACTTTTGAACGAAAGCCTCTCAATTGGCGAACGACCGCCAGAGGGCATTCTCACGAGGATTACACGCCAAAGATGGCGACGGCTGCCATGCTCACGTGACGGTGTTACGCCTGACCGACAGTCGATTCATTCACCGAACGAAATTGCACTTTTGCACGCAAAGCCATCTTCGTTTTACTATAAAAAAATATATATGAAAAATTGTGATTCATGCCATCTTAATTATATGACCAGAGTCTGTCTGCCTGCTCGAATCGTTTCGTCAGAAAACAATTTTCAAAATTTCACGCTACAGTGCCGCCATTGTTGAGAAGTGCAGGAAAACTGGATGGGTGTCATAATTTGGATGGTTTTTACCTAGAAAGAACCTCGCGAGATAACAATGCTAATCTAGCCATAATAACCCCCGCGTGGTCGATAAATCTTCTTCCATTAGACTATATTTCGCGTTAATTTTTATTAGCGTGATATTGGAGCCGCCTAGCGGCCTAATCTGAGTACATTTCATGACTGATTATCCATTCTATAAAACAATGCAGGGAGGGTGCAGAATGTAACGTGCAAAATGATCTCATCTACCTTAAGTGTTCCGAGTTTGAAAAGAAGAAAGTGACTGACCAATTATAATCGAACTCGGATAAGGGAAACCCTCTTAAATGAAAAAAGCCCTGAACTTTTTGCCCTATGTTTTGTGTATTTAAGTGAAACCAGATAAGTGAAACCGCTTAAATGAAAAACATGGACAAGTAAAAAAACGCCTCCACAACCCAAGTAAGTTGACAACATTCCCTTCAAATTGATTTAATTTCCCTTACCATCCATGTGAATAAGTAAACGAACTTGTTTGTGTTGTTTTTATTCGATATCTTAAAAGTATAAAGCTGAGAACAAACTTGCCATTTATGCTTTTTAATGCCACTCAATTAGTAAGTCCCTGTTCTAAACTTTTTCGGGGATCCCTGACATGTGGTTAATGAAACCAGGAGTCGACAAACCTGAACATTACATATGACAAAACTTTAGAACTATATTGTCAGCACAAAACAGAAGCTAACTGCTCTGAGCATAAACTGAGCTAATAAGTTCTCTTAGTAAGTTCTTGATTCGACCCTGATGTTGAAAATCAATTTCAACATGTCGGATTGTTCAAACGATTTAAAAATTGATGTTTTCATTGTAAAAACTTTATTCACTTGCAATTTAATAATAATTTGTTTAAGAGACTAGGAGATTAAGCAGCCACTTATTTGACTGCTTTGAGCATAGTCTGAGCTAAAATAAGCGCATCTCATCTATATGCAAAAACCGCATAAATGAAAAGCCGGATAGTTTTCCTTGCCGGGGTCCGGTTTTCACGTTTCTTTTTATGGAAATGTGCGTTATTTATATCAGTTGCGGTTGCTTTCGGAATGTTGGGAACTGTTTCGCCAAATTATATGAAACTGTTTACACAAATTTATGCAGCACTTTTAATATGATAGTATGTACCTATTTGCACAGTACATGTGTATCATTATCCCCATGTTTGCTCGAATAGTTAATTTTCAAGGTAGAAAGAACGTGTTTTCTTCGTGATCTTACATTTTCTTATTTTCGTGAGAAACCTTTCACCAGGAATTATGTATCTACTATCTAGTAAGTTCGGCACCCTTTTCATGAAGAGGATTCCCGTTGTTTCTTAGTTTAAAATCTAATAAAAAAAATATAATTGACGTGTCTGGTTAATTTTAATTTGGTTCCGAGTGAACATTTGATGTACAGGTATTGCCACCGTGTATGCTTAATTCGGTTAAGTGTGCGAACAATAATTATACGTGTATAGGATAATAGGAGAATAAAAATTAAAGTTTTGACAACTTAAGAGATAGTCTGCATGGTAACTTGTTTTAGAGGCCTGACATCTTCAAATTAAAAAAATAAAAAATTAAAACGAGTTCTCGTCTCTGGAAATTAATAATTTCTGTATGAATATTCATTACATGCTCGTATCTTTATTGTGTTAAGCGAACTGTACACTTTCATTAATACTGTCATGACCTTCTGAGAGTGACATTAAGAATGATCGTGTAGGGTACAAAAATGTGGAAAAAATGACGGGTAATGATAAAAATCCGGATTTTGGCATCATTATTGGGGTGTGGTTGTGAATACTGGTGATCATGCAGGTCCCCCATCAGTAATCCGGATTATCTGGTCATTAGTATTGACCATGCAAGTACAGCTGTAGGTTTACACTCTTTATTTATATTTGCGCGCGCGCCACAACATGTATGCACGCGCATGCGCAGATTGATTGCGAAAAGTCGTCATAACTGTACACAGATACGCGTTTCTAAACGAAAATAGTCATGAAAGCGATTGATGAAACGTTTTTGAAGGTAACGTCATTAATGTTGATGGAATAATTTCATGTAATCCCTTAAGTTTTGATTCTATGTTGATTGTACATTGATTTATGGCGAATTCCACTTGTCCAAAAAGAATACACTCGGAGCACCCGAGTGTATTCTTTTTGGACAAGTGGAATTCGCAATAACTCGATCCACAGTGCTCGATCATTGCATGCTTGTCTGTTTTATTAACACTCCGTTGTCGCATGTCCTTTTCAGCGTTTCTTTTTCCCCCCATATTTTTTCTCATAAAAATTACTAGCCGGAAAACCCGGCTTTGCCCGGGCTGTACAGATACAATTCAAATTAATTTCGGAAGTTGCTCATAGCAGAAATAACAATAGAATTGTAAGAATTTAGAAAACTTACGAAAGTGTAGTCGCACTGTGTCTCACAGATAAAAAGGGTCCACTCCAATCACAGCTAATGATGTAATTGATCTCAAACTGTCTTTAAATGTTACTTACGTTGAGATAGACAGATAGAGAAACCACGGTCTAAAAAACTGTTGTCGAGTTATTTAAACATTTTTTTTTCTCGTGTATCTCTCAGATATTAGTGCGAGTAACCGAATATTAACCATGTAATATTTGTTACGCATACGTTCAGGTATACCATATACGAACCACAAGTTCTTCAAGGTTCCAACGTACTGTAACTGCATAATTCGTGCAAGCTAAATTAAACAACGCACAATTATTAATTTAAAGTGCATTGACCAAATAATGTGTACCTGGCATCCAACATTTGTGCAGTTTGTAGTCTCGCATGCATGACTTTTCCCAAAATTAAATATTTTTTTTCTTGTTTGTCTTTTGATGCGACTACATGTATTAATAATCTAAAAGAACAACCATAATTTTGGTTCCATTAAACTGCCACTTTTATGTGTTAATGACCAATTTCACCCCATATCAGTTTTGTGGCGAATCTTTGCCACAAAACTGGGGAAGAATAGCTTATTTTGAAAGAGTCAGGGAAGTTCAATGTATTAATTATGTTGTCCAGATCCAAAAATGATGTTTCCAAGAGGTTAGCTTAATGCCCTTTTTCAAACTTTTCAACACTTTTCAACAGTTTCCGATTGCAAATTTTCAAAATTGACAACACTTTCCGAAGGCAAACGTGCACAATTTTCCACTTCGCAAAAATGAAAATTTGCAAGATTTCCAAGCAAAAATGTGCAAAAGTTGCAACATAATTTTTAACCGTTTCAGAGTACAAATTTTCAACCTTTTCCGAGTAGCCAGCCTATACAAATACACATTTGAAAAACTTTTTATTTTCCGATTACAAATTTGTAACATATTCAAAATTTATTCATGTGAGTTTTGTAAAATTTTGAATTTTTTTCAAAATACAGTGTAATGAATATCGTTCTGTGTTCCTTTTGCAATATCGTTGATAACATTGGCATATGGTAATTTTGACATTGTCATTGGTCAGGGAAATTTGTTTAAAAACCTTAAGTTGAATACATGTACAGTGTACATGCATGAAATTTCTAGGGAAACCCTGTTTTGGTGGATCTACAAGTACGGAATACATGTACTGTATTCAGTATACTGTGCCGGTACTCTACATAAGGTAGATTGAAGCAGAGTACGACAGGCTTTTTTTTCACAAAGACTGCCGTATACATGTACCTATATATACGAAGGTAATTCAGGAACAAACTGGACGCAGGTCGAGAACATGTACAGAATTTACCAATCCAAAATGGCACCTACCCTACATCCTCCTCCCTCGGTTTTACGATTTTCACCCATTATTCGAAGTATATGCTAATGGGGTGAATTAATCATACGAGCTCGCCATCTGTGATTTAAAACATCAATGGAACCCTATTGAAGCGCTGTATAAATGTTCGATCAAATCATTACGCTTTATTATCCATTCCCCCTGCACCCTCTTGGCTGGCGCCCCCTCTAACCCATGGCCATGCATGCATTATGCTTAATCCTGATTCTACGCTATACGGCCATCGTGATGGGTGCCACCGAGGGGCGCTTTTGTTTCTTGGGTGGCACGTGACTGGCCGTATCCTTTTGTATTTTAAGGGGACTCCCATTGCTAGAGAAATATCAAATAAAACACCTTAAATAGGGGACATTACAATAGGTGAGGGCCTTGGGAATATATAAATTTTGTTGTGGAAAAGATGGCTGCTAATTCGGGGGTTCGGTAGCAGTTTAGCATTTTGGTAAAAATGTTTCTCGCATTCTGATGATTGTTATGCGCTGCAAACTCCAGTTTTTAATGTTTCGTGATATGGCGTCATTCTCACATGGTTTTCTCCATAGAGGTTAATAACCATTAAAAATACATGTATGTTACCCAATGCCGCATGCTAAACAAATTTCAGTGATTTTGTTTGAACTTAAAATAAATGCTTGGAAATTCGAAAATTTACAAATATTCGGCAAATTTGCTAACATTTGACGATTATTCAGATTTTTAATCCATTTTGATAATTTTTCGAAATTTTTCACAATTTGACATTTGTCTAAAATTTTCAAAACTGTCGAAAACTTCCTCAAACTGTCAAAAAATTGCCGAAAATTCGCCATATCGTAGAAAAATTGTCGAAAAAATTGCAAAATTATTGAAAATTTGCAATATTGTCGAAAAAATTTCCAAACTGTCAAAAATGTGCAAAACTTTAATTGGAAAAAATAATCTTGCTCCGAGGCTATTTAGGCATGCAATTTTATTCATTCACTTTAGTCATGATTGTAAATTTGAATCGGTTATAATACATTTAAGAATGACTATTTAGTCGTGATTGAAAATCTATTCAGCTAACATGCCCAACGATTCGATAATTGAAATGTGCCTGCTAATTGAGCTACGGATTTGAGTCTTCATGCATTCGAAGACTCAAGTTGGAAATGCTTAGGACAACGAAGGTATATACTGCTGAGGCCCGTATTCATTAACTCGTATACCTTTTTCTTTGCAGTGATGCCAGAACGGAAGCCTTAGCGAGGATTTAGTGCTAGCACCTCCCAGAAGATGGCAACTAAGTCCATTGCTTGCGTCTCCCTATGGTGGTGCGCCATTGCCGTGCTCTTCAGCATTTGCTCCATCGCCCACTGCATGTGTCCCAGAGTGTGCCGATGCTCAAAGGACAAATCAGGACACAAACAAGTGATATGCGATAGCGGGGGAATGGAGGGCATTATTCCAACTGCCCAAATGGAAAATGACATTTACAGGCTGGTGGTGACGGCGCCACCCTACAACCCCAACAAGCTAGCCATCAGTCGAGTTTTTTATAAATTCACCCAAATCCGAGAGATTCACATCACCAACTCTCTGCTGCCTGCCATTGGAGATGCAACTTTTAAAGGATTATATACGCTACAGGTCTGTTGTTTCGATGTGTTCTCGGGTGTCATGCATTATATAATATAATGTAATGTTTCAAATTTCAGTTGCGTACCGTGCCTTGTTAGTGCCATGCAGGATAGGAAGTGTTGCAAAAAGACCCCTCCTCATCTCTTTCTTAAAATTTTAAAATTTAGCGAATATCTTCTTAGCGAAACTTTCCAGTTGCGCAATTTTTTTGGAATTTGATAAATGATTTCAAAATAAATTCGCAAATTTTTGAAATTTAAAAAAAAACACCCAAATTTAACATAGAAAAGTCGCTGATTTTAAATAAAATTCTCAAATTAATGACAAATAAATCACAAATTAATGAAAATTAAATCACACATTTTTGAAAAAATTCTCAAATTTTTCTATAGAATTCTTAACTTTTTAAAATGAAACTCCGCATATTTTTGAATGAAATTCTCACATTTTTTTGGAAAAAAAATCGTTATTTTTTAAAATAAAATTCGCACATGTTTGAACTTAATTAGCAGATGAGTGACAATGGACTAACATTGGATTCCGTAATATATTTGGCAAATTTACTTCGAAAATACAATATATTGTTTACATTTTGGCGCCACCTACTTGGCACCCTCGTCGTTACCCGACTGGTTTCAATACTGACGTGCATTATGGCTGGGCAGTGGCACGTTCGCACGTACAGTACATAAATAAAAACTCAACTTGTAGTGTTCCTTTGATGTTACAGTGAAAGCCGTTCAATTCAATCACGCTTAATCCGGTCAGAGATTTTATTTGGTTAAAACAGTCGGAACAGATTTTTTCCTATGCTGCCCTATTTTAAAAAGTCGCTTAATTCGGTCATTTCATTGCTTAATGTGATCAAATAGACAAGCACGGGCACGCTTGGACAGCTAAGCATCTTGGCAACTAATGCATCAGCGGCTGTATATTCATGGATTTTCTGGGTTATTTAGAAAATGAAATTTCAGCTATTGCAGCAAGCGGGCGCACATGAAACTCTACTTATAACATTTTTTAAAACAAATGTCGTCTTAAAAGAATTTAAATACATATACTGTATACCATTAAATATACAATAACATAGAGCCAATAATTTTGATAAGTGCAATGTTTGGCACGTTTTTGACGTTCATTGCCTATTTCGGTCAAAATCGCTGGAACCAACGTGATTATTCGTGTTATGCAAATAAAAAAGTTCAAATACAAATGGCTAAAGCTGGCTTGAAAACATTTCATAAAACGTAATCGAGTGCTGAATTGTCATCTACTATCGGGCAATTTATATTTAGGAATACATTACTAGTTATACAACCCGGCCTTCTGTTCTGGGTGGCACCATGCGTTTTTGGCGCCCGGGTGGGATGTCACGCAGACAAATGTCACGGGGGACAAATTTCGCAAATATATATATATTTTTTTGTGTGGAAAATTTCCCAGTTTTTTTCGAAAATCGCGCAAAATGTTTTGGCAAATTTCTAAATAAAATTTGCGAATTTGTGATGTAAAATTCGCAATTTTTTTTATGAAAATTCACGGATGAGTGACAAAATTTTTAAATATTTCCGCCGACCATGTAATGTTTGAAAACATTTAGTCAATTTACATGTACATCCAAAACACAATATTCTTTTACATTATGATGTAGCCCACGTACCCACTGGTGGTTGTTACTCCACTGCTTCTGTTGTCCTAAAATCTGATATTAATTCGACTTTTCTTTCCATTTTCACGCTTATCATACACAACCGAGAAGATTTTAAATTTAACCGACAACAACATTACTCAGCTGTTGGAGTACAACTTTCAAGATTTGATCTCTTTGCGCAGCCTGCATTTGGACAACAACAACATCCAGCACACACCTTCCGCCGCTTTTCACTTCTTACAGAATCTAACTCAGTTAACCCTCTCACGCAACAAAATGACCCAACTGATGCCTAGATTTTTTCTGAAACTGTCGAAGCTGGAAGATTTGAATCTGAATTCCAATCCCCTGGATGTCAACGTCGACGTAGACGTCTTCAAGGACATCACTCGATTACGAAAACTGCGTTTGAGCGATTGCTCGCAGTCCCAGTTCAACAGCATGATCTTGCGCCATTTGCCGCATTTGGAAAGCCTGGATTTGAGCTACAACAAACTCCAGTTTTTCTCCATCGATGACGTGCACTTCTCTCCTCGGCTAAAAAATCTTTATTTGCACGGCAACCGCATCCCGTCCATATTCAACGGCACTTTCGGAGGAATGAATCTTCGCCAGTTGACACTCTCGTTCAATCCGTTGCAGTTTCTTCAACGAGATTCTTTCAACAATGTAACCATTCAAGATCTCGATCTGTCCTTCAACCATGTTAAGGTTTGTGCATTATGCTAACACCGAATATGTCACGTTTCTAGAAATCCAACCACAGGAGTTCCTTATCTTGACAGTATCTAAAATTATAATGAAATTTTTGCTTTTAAAGTAAAACTTTTGACGTAGAACTACGTATCTCCCCGGCTTAAGGTGGTAGTTCTGGCATTTTAGATGTCTGATTAAATGTCATTAAAATATCCAATTAAATCTTCATTATATGTCCGGTTAAATCTTCTTTAAAATGTCCGATTAAATCTTCGAAAAAAATGACCGATTAAAAGTTTAAAAAAAATGTCCTATTAAATCTTCGAAAAAAATATCCCATTAAGTCTTTAAGATAATGTCCAATTAAATGTCCGAAAAGTATAACATTTTTATTAATGACGCCATCAACTAATTCCATTCCATTCTATTCTGTGAGTCAGGTGACACGGACCAATAGCTCTATTGGCCCCTTGATATCGGCCACCGTGCAATGTTTGGGTGCCTTTCTATAAAGTGCCATTTAAGGGCGTACTTAAATTATGGGTGTGCTTATTTCAGTTTTACAACACTAATGTGACTAGTTAAATGCTTCAAACACCAGAATGCTATCCAAAGGCATGAACCTAAGAATTTTTATATGGTATCTATATAATTGTTTCGTCACTTTATTGCCTATCTGTGTATGCAGATTCATTAAAATTGGCTGAAGGTGCTATCGTTAACTGGCTATTTAATTGCTTAATTGGCTATCGTTAACATTTTATGGTGAACGTTATGTGAACATCGTTTAGTTTTCCTGACCAATAATAAGCTCACCCCTAATTTAAGCACGTGGTCAAATGGCACTTTACAAAAACGCAACCAAACACTGCATGGTGGCCGACATCAAGGGGCCATAGAGCTATTGGTCCGTGTTACCTGACTCACACTGTATAATACCGTTTGGCAGGGGTGATCAATGCAAATTAAGTCACACTAAGCTGTCTGGTCATGATGGACCCCAACATCACAATTAAGTTATATTTCCTGTGTTTGGGACCTTAACGAGGAGGATGGGATGGGAAAGGAAGACGGTCATGGCCGATTTAATATAGGGACTATCGCAGCATTCACCTGGAGGGATTGAAAACAAAATCGATCGGGTTAGCCGATACGGGAATTGAACCCACGTCTTAGGTGTGACGTCTACCGAATGCCAGGCGAGAATGCTAGCCGCTCAAACACCTTGTTCGGTCTGATGACGTCATACAGAAGTTATTTGGTCAGAAATGCCGATTTTTTTCTAACATGCTACATGGAATCAAATGTTCTATTTCATGCTAAATGGACGAAAAAAAATACTCAAACTTAAATGTTCGAAAGTATGTGCCTTAAAAATGTCCAAAAAATGTTCGATTAAATGTCTGAAAAATGGGTTAGGTTATTTTTAATTAATGATGGCATCAGTTAAAACTCCAATGACGCCATCCGGTAATATCTGATGACGACATTCTTACATTTTTATAGTGTCGTCATTCATACGTTATTTGATAATTACGTTGTTAATAAAAATTCTCATGACATCATTCATTAAAATTCGGATGATGACGTCATTTTTTAAATTATGATGATGTTGTTATTCGTTAAATTCTTCTGTTGACATCGCTGTCCCTGTCCCTGGTTATATTCTTGGACCACCCTATATAGGTACGCGTTACTAATGACCCATAATCAAGAAATACATTTATTAAAAAATCCTGCCGATTTGGAAGTTTAACCAAAATCTTATACATGTTTTGTGATTCATGTTAATTAATTCCCATAATTATTTCATAAAAATAATAACGAAAATTTTAAACTACTCGAACTCTCGCAATGAGGCATCTGCAGGCATAACAAAAATACTATTTCAGGACATTCAGGTATGCTGCGGGAACGAATCTATTAAAAGGGTAGACTCGTTGAACCTCTTTAAATCACATTTTGCCTTTTATTGGTTGAGCAATTCATCATACAATATGTACTGTCTGGAGACTGGAGTCATCTAACACTTCATCTTATATTCGTTCGTTTCAGATAACCGATCCTGACCTGCTCATTCACCTGGCCCCCAAATTAATAGCGTTGAACATCGGTGGCAACATCATCAACCAGTTGACGCTGTCCAAAATGCTGACCACCTTACCTAACCTCGAGGGTCTTGGATTAAGCTCATTGGACTTGAAAGAGATCGACCCGAATCTGCTGCATTTCCCCACCGCCCTCAGAAGGCTGAACTTCTCGGCCAACGGAATGACCAAGTTCCCCGTCCAGACCTTGGCCCAGCTGAAGCAACTAGAGAGCCTCGATTTGTCACGCAACGATTTCAAAGGACTGGACAGCGACCTGATCGACCAATTCGACCGCATGCACAGGCTGAGCCATCTTAATCTCAAGGACAACCCTTGGTCTTGCGACCTGTGCTACATCCCTGCCCTGATGGCCTGGTTGAACAACTCACGCTTCTTCGAGAGGGCATGCCTCCCCACGTCACCCAGCACCAAGCATTGCCTGCGCTGCGCTACGCCGCCCGAGCTGTACGACCGAGCGATCCAGCTGATCGACGACGCCCTTCTGGGAGGCTGCGAGGGCCTGGAGCCGGAACGCAACGTTTCCTTTCACCAGGGGCACGTGGGTCTGGTGGTGGCTTGCATCATTTTCTTGCTGCTTTTAGTGACCGTCGTGGTGGTTCTGGTCATGTACTACCGAAGAGGTGCCGAGTACTACACCCATGAGGAGGAGCGCGAGGAGGATGGGATCTACGAGAACCCTGGTGTGGACGATGAAACAGGGGACCTGTTGAACGATAAGAAAACCAAGGTAACTATACCTGCCACACCTCCAAATAACGCCGTAGCTGACGGCAATGGACATGCTGCACCCACGAAGCCCTATTCGAATTCGAACCCCTATTCGAATTCCAACCCGAATGCCAACGCGCATTTGAGCCCCAGTCGGGACAATGGACGCATTAATGCCGACCATTACTGAACTTGTCACGTTGGAAACGAACATAACCACGTTGGCCAGTTCACCACTGCACAGGAGAAGTGCTTCTTTTGAATTTGGATAGCGTAACATAACCTCGTTGCTATTACATCTTTTAGCCACCGTCTCCAGAGACCCCATTTCCGGTATGCGGGTCAGCGCGCGAACTTTGCCGGAAAGTATGATGGACAAATCCTGGACAAATGGACGCGACGTCTTCGGCTAGCGAGCAGATCGCATGAGATCGACATGGACTCGTACTTTAATGCTGGCTGCCTGTGGACCATCCTAGGTACGTGCGAAACATGGAAGTGAACGCGTGGTCTAAAAAGGAAAGTTCTTATTAAAATTCATGCTGTACTCGCTTCAACGTTTTGTAAAAGCGAAAATTAGAGGTTTATTTTGTATAATATGTACGAAGCTGATACCCACACGTTTCGGGTGCAACACGTGAGCAACGTCCTTGAACATTAATTAATTCTCTTCCAAAGCCAAGTTTCATCCCGTACATCGTTTCAAATCCTTTCTTTGTCCTTTCATTCATCTTTAAGTTTCACCGATTTAAAGATGCTTTTAAGGTCGGTGAAACTTGAAAGATTGACGCAGCACCAGGAGCTACTTCCTACATTCTGCGTATTCTTGATCGAGCCCAACGACGATGTAACCCAACATATTTCCAACATAATTTAAAATAATTCAACATAATATGACCAATGGTGTTTGAAAAGTGATAACTTTTATTTTTAAAATGTTCACTTCATTCTCCAAATTTTATGTTTTAAGTTCTTAAAACATGGGTGCCATTGATGTCCATGGGTAAATTATAGGATCCGCTTCAGGTTGCCAACGTCCTTCAGGCCGTTTTCCAAATTTCATGTTTTAACATGCAACCCAAGCTTCAAGTTTCAAGTTGTCAACGTCCATCAGGTCCAATCATGAATGATTGTGACTATAGCAGAAGAAAAAGTGCTTTTTTAAGTATTTTTAACATATCGCCAGCGGACTCTGGAAGCTACCTTAATCGCCGTCTCTCATCAACCTTGCGTGCATGCCCGGATTACTTTCAGCAGTTTTAAATTTAAAAATGTATCATGGAAGATACGCAGTAAATAATCCTTTAGATTTCAGAAATGTAGAAAACGTTAGTTGCTCGAGCATGATTTCGTAGATCTTCTTGCTTGTTTTTAAGACATTCTATTCGAAGTAAACTGTACTGAAATTCATAATGTCTCGTTTCGCCTATATATATCTTTGGCTGCAACTTGAATCCCAAATACCGGTATACAATGTTTAAAATTTGGTGCTAACTGATGAATTTAAAAAGGAATGAAATACTGATGTAATCTACTAACCTGGACTAAAAGTATCCTAGGACATGTGGTCTTACTGAATTATTTCAGTCCATTGTTGAATCGGAATCGGCATCGGCAACATGCACGTACAGATAACAAATGAAGGAAATTTCTCATCGGTATTGGAAGATTACACTTCATTGATTCTTTCCTGAGATTTATTTGAATCTAAGAGTCCTTTTTTACTTCGTTAAAATCCATTATCTGGTATTTTTATTTATTTATTAATACATTCTCAAGATGCCTAATGTTAGATGAACCACCCCTCAATGCAATCTCTTTGAAAAGGAGGAAACTGTGAAGAAAATTGACGATTCACAATTTCGAGTCTTCTCAACAACTGAATGTTTTAATTGAGGTTTCACATTGAATTAATGTATTCCAGCTGTAAAATAATGCCGAAATCTAGTTTATTTAAAGGCATAAAACTGAAGGATTTCCAACTTGACTCAATGTTGCTCCATCCATGCATGGTTCTTAACATTTTCGGACTTTACCGTAGCTTATTCTGAAAATGTTACTGGATTCGATAATACATGGTCCTTTTTGATGTATGGTACAACAGCTAAAATTTAAAAGAACGGAATGCAATAAACTTTCTCAGCTAAAGAACTGTGTGATGTTTTTCTTATACAGTAATAAAATATTTAACGTTATGTATTTTACAAAACAGAAAATGAAGTATATTCATATACTGTAATTTTCAATAAATTTTTCCTGGAAATCGCGGTTTTTAAGGGCTTTCTCCACCTTTCACAAGAAGTATGCAAAAGAATTTCACTTATTTGGCTGATCTACCCTTTTGGGGCCTGAAGTATGAACTATTATGAAGGCCCCATCGCAACCAACAACAAAAGCGCAACACTAAACAACCACAACCCAGATTTTGATTAAAATTGCTATATTGGGTTATCTCACATGTCAATGAATACAAAGCGCAGAAAATTTGAAAATTTTTACAAAATTGACAAATGAAAGTTGTGCAAGATTTGCCATTGAAAACATGAAAAATTTTGCAAAATTGACAAATAAAATTTTTTAAAATTTCGTCATTGAAAATATGGAAAAGGTGAATAATTGTCCAATGGAAATTTTGCTGATCAATGAAAACGTGGAACATTTTGAAGAATAGATTAAATCGAGCAAGTAAAACTTGTTTTTGTTTTCAAAATTCCTAGTGAGGTATTTTTCCGGAAATTCCTGTTATAACAAAAGGGGTGATTGTGATCCTTAGGATGGACACTTTAAGTACACCCTTCAAGTCCTTGGTCAAGCCATTTTTAAAGGAAGACATGAACATTTACACTAGTATGTGAAAATGCCTAATGAAACCAATAAGTCAAAATTTAGTGGTTAAATGCTCCCAGCCACTTAATTTAGAAATATTTTACTTGATTTCGTTCAATTTTTTTATCATTTTCGGGGTCTGAAGCTACGGCTTCATTTTAAATTAGCCGCTGATCCGCTTTACTATCCGAGGACGTAATGCCAAGTTAACCGCTTAATTCTCCTGAACTTTATGGAATGTCGTGGTATTCAAAACGCCTTTGTAAGAGCGTTTTAACTCCTACCAATTTTCTGCTTGTTCAGTATGTATGCGCTTTCGAGCTTGTAATCGTTCTAGACTTCTAGTGAATACTGGAGGATTAAACCACTATTGAACCGAGCATGTGTTGACATGAGGCGCCTCGAAGTGGCCAAAATATTACCAGAAGTGGCGAGGAAGAATTTGGGAAGCTATTAGGTCTGGACCCCTAGAGCACATTAAGGTGCTAATTCGAATAATGCAATCAAGAGGATGGAAAGAGGGGATGGCAGGAAAGAGCACAATGTCTGTCTACAGAAGGAAAGGAAAGCTTGGGACACATTCTTCATTTGTTTTGCTGAGGTCGAAGCTCAAGTATTCTTTTAAATCAATTCAAATAGACTTTAAGGAGTCTAATATTCACAATATTATCGAACAATTTATCGAAATGCGGTCAAGAAAATCAGAAAAGGTTCCCCCAGAAAATTCGTATTTAACTCTGACTAATTTCCCCTGACCAACGACAAAATTAACATATGCCAATGTTATCCACGATTTTGCAAAACCGACACAGGGCAACTTTCAATACTTTGTAGTATTCACTAATGCCAATTTTGAAAAACGTTCAAAATTAACATCGGACAATTTTAAAAATTTCCCAAAATTAGCATGACAATTTTTTTTAAATACTACAATTTATTTTTTAAATTTTATTGAAAGTAATTGGCCAATTTGTCCTCGAAAACTAGTTGAAAGTTTGCACTGGGGACATTTTAAAAAGAGCTTACCGCGTAGAAACATTAATTTTTAAATTTTGACGGAATTAAAACGTTGAATTTCCCTCATGTTTTCCAAATTTTCCGAATTATATGTGGACATTTTTTCAGTTTTATTAGTATACATTTTTATTGCAAAACGTTATGCATCGATTTGATTATAATGAAAACAAGTAAGGCTTTAAAAATTATTTTTTTACCACATGAGGTATTGGTATTGTCTACCTATTTTTATTTATTTTAACAAATAAGAACGCAGCAAACACATGGTCCAGTAAATGCGTCGTCTGCTTTTGCCATCCACTTTACTTACGGCGTGGGCCGCCTGTTGGCGCCACCGGTCAGTGGTTAAATCCTCCAATCTTCGGAATACGAGCCACAGACTTGTGATGGAAGAGGTTGCGTGTATTTCCATTTTTTCAAATTGATTTTGTGATATTTTCTCATGAGTCTACGATTTTAAAAGTAGTAGCAGCATTGCATGGGTTCCGTGTATTCAAACAACCAAGAAACCATGGATGATATTAGCGAATCGGACGAATCATCTGCGAGCGACCACAGTGAACCCGATCTAGTTACTGTACTTCAGTACCTGATAAGAAAGTAAGTATCGATCATCTACACAACTAAAAGGAGTTTATCCGAGAGTTAATTTGAGACCATTTTTATAAGTAATGCAAGGGTGGCATCAGCGACTGATAACGTAGATGTTCAATTACTTGGTGCCACTGGGCTTTCTAATGACGACGACAAGTACCCGGACGATTCAGAAGATGAATTTTTGGACATGCCACTAGAAACGTTAAACAAAATTGAGGTAAGAGTTGTCAGGCGAACAAGTTGTACCACGTATATGTATTTAAGACTAAACTAGTGAACTAAAAATTGCCTTCAATTGCATTTTTTGGACTATATATAGACGCATCTGCTACATCCACATTTGTGAACATTCATGCTATACATTCTCGTCTTGCATTCGGTAGATCGACCCAGGTTCGATTCCCGGGTCGGCTGTCCTCGATTGTGGTTTTTCATGGTTTCCCACAATTCCTCCAAGCAAATGCTGAGATACTTCCTATATTAAATCGGTCATGACCGTCTTCCTATCCTATCAAAAATCATGCAGACAGCCCACCTCTGTCTCTCTGAGATAATTAACCCTAAATCACCATAAGGCCAAGGCACGGTGATAATCCACTAAACTAAACTAAGCCATTTTCCAAAATTCTTTATGCGAAACACTGACCCCCAAAAACTTCGTAAACGGGAACTGCACAGTTCGTAAAACACTAGTGCATCGGATAACGAACCGATGTCGTCATTTACGCGTCACGGCCTTCTTTTGCGAAGTGAGAACACATATGTAGTCTAGTTGCAAAATCACTGTTTTGCAGTATTGATTTATAAAACAGTAGCCTATGTTACAGTGAACCGTGGGTAGCATTTTCGCATTTCACATTTGGTAGACCCAGGTTGGATTCCTAGGTTGGCTATCTTAATTCATTGTGGTTTTTCATGCTTTTCCACAATTTACCTAGGCGAATTTATCTTCTCATTGTTTAGGTTCTTCCCCAGAACGTATGAACTTTAAGAAGTATTTCGTTATCGTTGCTGGTCGTAAAGCCCGGTTAAATTTGGGAGTGTTGGGGAAAGCCCTGTTGAGCTACTGTACATGTTTTTCCGGTAAAAACCTTCACTGGTAATCCCCATTAAGATCACTTCCAATGGAGAAAGTTGGCATACGGGGTCTCAGGTCTCTGATAGTCAGATTCGACAGCAATGAGAAAATAATATTCAAATATTACAGTTATTGTTCAAAATTCATGCTGTTTCAAACAGAAACGTGAAAAGGTTACATGTACACCCTCTTTCATTGTCATCCTTGGGTGCCATCGCCTTTGCAGCTACCCAAGCCAATCACATCTGATGGGATTGCCGTCGTTAATCAAGCATATTTGCATAATTGCAAGCTATTTGTGCCTATTTAAGCAGCCATATGGAATTCTCAAAAAGTTTAGGGAACAAAGATGTTTGGGACGTGTTTGTCAATGAATGAAATTGAATGTTGTGGGAAGCTTGCATGACGTTGTCCAGCACTATCACGCTATTTGTGTGGAAGCAAGTTTCTATCATGTAATATATATGCATTGTATTTATAGGCGAGTGAATTTAAACAAGACACACTGCTTAAATCTGGCCACGTGAAGAAATCCGGTTTTCAACGCCCTGACACCGTATTGAAAATGCTTAGTCAGGTAAATTTCTTTTCTGTTCTTATTAATTTAAAAATTTGCATTGATTGGCTGAAGGGTATTTCGGAGTGTAGGTTGGGAGCGTCTACTCTTTAAATCAATCTTATTCCAACCAAACCAACGGTACTTTATAGAAGAAGAACAACTCTCACAGGGTTAGAAGCTGTTCTGGAGTAGGGCTGATTTGTTTGTGTGTTGGTAGTAGAAAAAAATAATTATCATCTTTATTGTTTTATAGTTTTGAGTTTGTTTTACTTTGGGTTAGTTTAGATTTCGCTCACTTCATTGGGAATGGACTTACCCCGTTGGTTCAAGTTCCCTAGATATCTTCTTTTTTTGCCGTTATGGACAGACTGGGATTTACGTTGTGGATGCATTGAGCTGTTTGCCAAATACGGAGGCTGAACTGTTTTATAAATAATAGAAAAATGATGTAGACCCCAGTGCTCTGCGATCTTTGGAGTTTTTCGTTTAATCCCGTATTTGTTTCATCAACATTCACATATTTTCATTAATTGACATTTCGTTTACTCTAGCGTGAAACGGGCATGTTAAGCTCACAACAATTCACCGGAGGAGATTGCTGTTTAATAGCATCAGGGTAGGGTAACTTTTTCTATCACATGATCGAGCCGTGATCTTTTTGATGTTTACATTTTTCTCAATGTCAATCTTTTAACTACAGATTTCTGCCAAATAAAAGTGAAGTTATAGAACACTATCCCAACAAGGTATTCTGTGGCACCTACTCGCAGGATGGAAACCTATTTCTAACTGCTTGCCAAGGTAATTAAAATCTTGAACAACGATGATTTATCGAATTAAAAGAAATTTGTTTGCTTTCAGATATCCTAAATTAATTACAGATCGCTGCCTACGTTTGTACAATTGCAAAACTGAAGAATTTAAATTATTTAAAACGGTGGAAGCACGAGACGTTGGGTGGAGCGTCTTGGACACTGCCTTCAGGTGGGTGATGTTCGAGCAAATTTTAATAACAGATGTTTATTAAATTTTGAAACGTGTCAGTCTGTTCACATCCCACTCTAAGTACCCTAACGTTCAATTTTTGGCATTTGTTTTCGATTGCTCCGGAATTTTAACGAAATTCATTGCACATCTTCAGTTGCGCACAATCTCATACCGTGGAAATTGAAAGTGCGATAATTTAAATTTGCCTTTATCGTAAGACTAGAAGAATTCTGCTAATAACGAATTTGAATTTTTCTTAACATTCAGTCCTCATTGTCGAAATCAAGGTTTTCTAACTTCAGACAATACAAACCACCGTCTAACCAAACAAATTTCGGCGGCCCTTGGAGTTTGTTATGATGAGGTTCGACCGTACAATTCCACGATAAAGTTCAGTTTACAAGTTTGGCACAATAAGACATCCACAACAATAATTAATAATAAAATATAAGAAATCAATTGTAGTAGTTATGCGATCATGGCCTCTCTCTAAAATATTTATTGTGTCGTACTCCGCTTTTTTTTACATTTTGCCATTTTTCTGCACTTTTTCGCTTAACATTTTTAAACTGCGGTGAACGGCAGTCGAGCGAAACTGCAGTCACCGTTATGGCGGATAGCCATTAGGGGGATGCTGTAGACATCTTGATTTTTTTAACAACCCTAATTAGCATCAATTATCAGCTTTGTTCAAGAATAGTTGATTAATAAATCTGCACATTTTATTTACAGTCCAGATGGAAGCCACTTCATATATTCAAGTTGGTCAGAATGTAGTGAGTTAAATTTTTTTATTAGCATTGAAAATACGGTACTTATCTATTATATCGACTACCGAGCCCAGAAAGCATAGAAGCTATGCTGGGAAACGTCGATGTTCAATTCAATTCAACTCAGTACCCTACTATCAGTAAATAAATACCATGTGGTAGGGGGGTGTACTCCATCAACCCAAATTATTCGGTAGTTACCACTGCATTAGTTACCACCGCACCGTAAATGTGATTTCCAATGTTTTATCACATAAATGGGGGCTCCGCCTCCTAACCCCCGTGAAGGGAGGCTCACGCCTAAACTGGAAATAATATATTTAAATTGAAACCTGGGAAGAAATTGGTACGTTATGGTACATAAAATCAAAAACTCGTTGCGTTTCCCTGCATAGCTTCTATGCTTTCCGGGCTCGGTAGTCGATATAATAGATAAGTACCGAAAATACTTCAAATTCCTGAAGTTAAATAAGCCAATGAATTTATCAAGGCTTTTGTTTTCGATTCCTTTATCTAATAATTGAGTTTTTCAGTACATTTATGCAACATATACGGAAGAAGCGACGTCCATCATGCGTTACCGTTGAGTCCCGAAGATAGGAGGTTTTGCATATTTTCTCTTACGTTTTCACAAGATGGCCGCGAAGTACTCGGAGGGTGCGTTTTTTTTTTCCGATTCAGCTTTTAATTAATGCACATAAGCAAAAATGGGAGTATAATTTTTGCTTATTTTACGGTCATTTCCAGCGCGAACGATGGATGTTTATATGTGTACGATATTGTCCGTGCCAAACGTACGCTCAAGGTGAGAGAAGAGAGTTAAGTGCTAAAGGGGCCGTTTTATTTTAATTTTTAATTTGATCATCTTTTGGGCATTAGATTCAATCGCACACTGACGATGTCAATACGGTAGCATTTGCGGACGACACTTCCCACATTTTGTTCAGCGGTGGAGACGATGGAATATGCAGAGTGTGGGACAGACGGACTTTGGATGAAAGTCACCCAAATCCCGTGGGCGTGCTGGCCGGACATAGAGATGGAATCACGTTCGTGGATTCACGGGTAAACATGACGACAAAACGATTGTTTGCTTTCACCCCTGAAATGCCAAATGCAGATTTCGTCCGCATACCTTTATCACGGACGTGATATTTCATTCATTCCGTTAAAATATCACGTGATGCAGCACCATTCCTAATTCTGCATAAGGTCCATTTAATTATGCAGGCTTCACGATTGCACGAGAAAAGATTCCCTACGAACGTCTTCTCTTTTCTTTTTGTAACTTTCAGGGAGATGGGCGGCATTTGATCACCAACTGCAAAGATCAGTGCATCAAGCTGTGGGACATGAGGGTCTTTTCTCCAATGGGAAGTGTGGAGCATCTGAAGCACGCTATATCATCAAACGGGTGGGATTATCGCTGGCAAGGTGTACCAAAAAAATGTACTATTTTTTTCTTAATATATCCTTTTTTTTTCATGCTATATTGCTAAATGTTAACCAAGTGGCAGTAAAACATAACAGAAACAAAATTTCTCACTTGGTTTACATAATTTCCATTTTTAACATCCATACATTTCTTTCATCCGGTCTAGTTTGTGACAGGACCTCGAGGCGCTTGAACGGAGATACATCTTTGATGACGTATGTTGGGCATCGGGTATTGCAAACTTTAATTCGGTGTCGTTTTTCTCCTATTTTTACCACTGGACAGCAATATATTTACACTGGATGCGCCACAGGAAAAGTTATCAGTAAGTCTAGCAAGATTTATTTAGAAAGGCCAGCAAGTGTATAAGCTGACATGCCATCAGTCGCGGACGACAATTTCGAACGTTACAAAAGAAACGTTCAGCCTCGATCCTGTTGGTGGCATTCAAAAGTTTTAAAAATGAAAAATTGTTCCACAATTGCCAAGGTGTCCCCAATACAATGTAATGAAAATGTCACGATAATTCATCAATTAAGGTTGGACAATTTCGTTGAATTATCGGGACATTTCTCGATGGTTTTTGAAAAATTTAAAACAAGTCCGTTGCCCAAATTGTATCTAGCACATCGTTGATGGATTCTTTCTGTGTTCATGCGAAAGCTTTCCATTGGTCATTCTTTCCAATGCGGACTCCTAGTCCGATTTAACCCGAGTAATGCCCCCACCCCACCACATGGCACTGTTTGCATCCACCATAGGGTACTTAATAGAATCGATTGACCCAAACGCCTTACCTTTCGCAGTTTGCATTTACATTACGTAATGTAAGGATGGACAAAATTATTTTCAAAAAATACGCACCTTTTTCTTTGACAAAGTACTATTTTAAAACTCCTCGGGTTTGCTGTGGTATTCTTGTTCCGGCATCAGAGAACGAATTTGGACCGAAAGACAACCGTGCTACGACATGCATTTCCAATAACACGGTCGGTCCAAAACATGTTGACGATTGTTTCAAATTAAGGAAAAACACTCACAATTTTGAAAAAAGTGTACTGCAAGAGGCCAGTCTGGCAACTCGTGCATGGCTAACTTGACGAATGACGATGAAGCACAATATCACAAACTCTCAGCTAGCACATTGTCGAAATTTTGAAAATATTCTAAAGTTTTCCAAATTGGTAAATTAAAAAAAAAACGCTTTTTTTTTTTTTTTTTTGCAGTATACGATGCATTGACTGGGAAGAAGGTGAAAGAACTAAAAAACCATCATGGCTGCGTACGAGACGTTTCATGGCATCCGTTTAAAACGGAAATAGCGAGCACTTCGGTATGACGAATGCATGTACCATGCAAGATTTGACCAATAATATATGTTACACATCTTTCGAGGATTAATGCATTCTGTTATGTTGTTTAATTTAAAGTGGGATCGCACGATCGTTCGTTGGACTTATCAAGAGGACTTGAGTCAGGATCCTGACGTCGAGCCTCAACTCGAAAAAAATTCGGGTCGGTCTTTACGTCGAAGAAAGATCTATAACTTGAGACCAAGAAATACATGATGTTGAAGTTTGCGATCACGTTTAAATAAATGGAAGTATTTTAGTATGGAGAATAGTTATGTATTTAATCGATACCGCCTCTATAATCGAGGCTGGCTCATCCTCGCATTTTCATAGATTTTCTTGAAAATGGTGTACATGTACAGGCTAATAAACAACCTTAGGCTGCGTTCATGTTGAACATGTTTTCCAGTAGCTTGCCACTGGAAAACCAATTACAAGGTGAAGCATAAGTCTGTTAAATCGAAACCATTGCAGGCAGGAGGCGCAACAAGACTTTATAGACTTATGCCTCACCTTGTAGTTGGTTTTCCAGTAGCAAGCAACTGGAAAACAAGTCCAACGTGAATGCAACCAAACAGTGTCGCTTAGAGGTATGCGTCTGCAATATCACTTAGCGGCACAAAAAAGTGGTCAGAGCTTACGAACAAGCCATTTTGAGGTGTCGTCATCAAAGAAGCGATTTTGTACATAATTCAATGCCACAAGATGTTCACGAATGTTCGACCCGTAACAGGATCGAAGTCTAGTATCAATTTCTGAAACAACATCCACACCGGAGGAAATATACAGGAACTTCTTGTTTCCATACAAAAGCGGTAAAAAGCAGCGGAGACCACGTATGAGATCATCGTATCTCTATTAGTGATTGGGAGCGGCAGTGCGTCGTTTTGTTGAGAGGCCTCTCGAAATGATGTCGCGACCGAACCATGGATTTCCATGTTTTCCATACTAGTACGTTTTCCCTGATTGTCTATCCTACAAAAAGAAGCTTTTGTGAATATATGTATGCTTATGACGCCAGTGTCTTCCGATAAATAAGATGCTCAGAATGGGATCGTTTTCTATTCTGGAAATATTACTGGAAACAAATTTGCGAAGGAAATTTTTCCCAACAATGGAAGATCAAGTGTGTGCTGGTCTTTAGGTAAGTAAATCATTATTTCCTCCTCTTAGGAAGTTAGGATAAATATTTCATCAGTGCCCCCTCTTATAAATCAGGCAAATTGATACGTTGAAAATTACATTTATTTTATAATAAAATTATAAGTGAATGTATCAAGGTTGCCAATTGTCCACTTTGGGTCTCACTGATACGGTATACTGTATATATCAGTGATATATATATATATATATATATACCGGGTGGTCCAATTATAATGATTCGTTCAATATCTTTTAAAATAAATAGTAAATCTTACAAATTATTTAAATGAAAAATAGTAATATCAACTTGCCTTTTAATTTACGTAAAAAGGAAGGGGGGCCCCGGTCCCCCTATGGGGGA
>JAQGBX010000817.1:0-30278 GCA_034698745.1 Megaphyllum sjaelandicum
TGCCCGCTGGTTGGCGCTAGTGGTCAAAGTACGCAAATACGCACGGTACGCAGATACGCACGGGCAACTTGAGTTGCAATATAAGTCCAGAAAGTTTCATGGCAATCGGATGAGTGAATTAAGAGCGCAAAAAGGACGGGAACACATACAGACCAACTAATTTTTATACGTATAGATAATGCATTTATGCAAGTATGCTGTACAAGTAGTTGTTTACCACAGTAGCCACTTTAATTGAAAACTGCTTGTATAAAAGGAATACTTTAGAAAAACATTTGTAGATGTATTTTTCCAGCTGTAAATCTGTTGCAGTATTCAAATGGGCACATTTTCAATATGTTACCGTCCCACGTGTTATCGCAAATTTTTTAAATAAAATTTAAAATAAATTAAATATTTTTAAATAAAATTCGTAAATTCAAAAAAATCGGAAATTTTGAAGTAAAATTCTCAAATTTTTTGGGGGGAAAAATTCACACACGTTTGAAAAAAAAAAACTAGCAGATAGATTGTCGCCAAAATTTGGCAAATGTACATCGAAAATGCATTTTTTTAAACTTTTGGCGCCCCCTACCGTCTGCGCCCGAGTGCAGTCAGCCTCCTGGCACCCTCATCGTTTCGATTCTGTCTGCATATATTTACTGTCCAAGTTGTATCAAAATGTTCAATCATGAGTAAACACAATATTGCATGATCAGTGCATTACTAAAAACTTCTGATTATTATTCAAAAAATTTAAAAAATATTTAACTCCTTTTTGTTGTTATAAACATTGATTAGCTATATGAATGATACCACTATAAAATGTTGCCACTATTTGATTTACAGGTGGTTGTGGGTGACATGGTCATCCTGAATCCCGTCAACGCAGGACAGCCTTTACATGTCAGCAATTTGGAATTGCCAGATAATCCAGGATCCAAAGAAGTGAGTTTGAACTTAATTTCTATGCACTACTCGCACATCACTTTTGTTCTCCTTCTTGGAGCCATGAGCTCCACTGATGGCTCCAAGAAGTGCAAAGCAGAAATTCGCTCTTGGCTTGCTCTTGAATGTTTCAGTATTACTGTTCTGTAACTGAATTGTCTCTGTAAACACTCGTCCTATAACTGAATTACTGAGCCCAATTGCTCCCGGTGCACAGATGTCTGCAGGAATCAATCCAATGCATCTAAACAAATGTCAACATGTTCTGCCAACGAAATTTCAGCATTCAGGGGATGTGCTGTATAAATAATGGAAACGTGCGTACAAAGCTGTAATCTGTCTTTCAGTGAGCGCAACAAATTTTTTAACAGCTCTCTTGGAATAACAAAAGGGGAATTATTCGTTGTTATAGATCGTGTCCCTAGGGTATACTGAAATAAATGGGAAAATATACAATGTTTTTGTCCGTTAATATATTTATCACGCACCATGAAATTTTACGTGCTCGGAATGTTTCAATTTAAACGTTTACTATCATTACGGCCTATTTAATATCATAAAAGGCTAATGCGTGACGCTGCTGATGCAGCATTGTTTTCTGGCGTGTGCGCAGTCCATTTCTGCTTGGAAATAAAGGGGCAAGAAAAAGTTGATCCGTCTAAATAAAGGGAACCATCATGGGATGAAATTAAGCCGTTGCTTCTTTATTGAGAAAAGCCCATCGATTTTTGATTTTGCTGGAGCTTGGCAGGTTAGATCTAGTGAGAGGTAGAAAGCAATGGATTCTCATTGTTGATGCTAATGCATGCTTTTCAGGAGTCTTCAGAATGTTAGGGAATTAAAATAAAAAAACATAAATTAGAGCGATGGCAAACCCTAGGTAACAGGCATTTTAGAAAGCAGAACAATGATTCTGGTATGACGGTCAAGGAGACATGCTTAGTTGCTGTGACCTTTTTGCAGGAACCTGAACTTCACCAGCAGTTCGGTCCAAAATGCTTTGTGCCAGTGAAAAGGGAATTTTACAAAATAAATTAGATGGCCATTTTCATGCAGAGATACATGGATATTCTCATTGTTGATGCTGATGCATTCTTTTCAGACTTCAGGATGTTAGGGAATTTTAAAAAAAAGTAAATTAAAGCAATGGAAAACCTAGGTAACAGGCTTTTCAGAATGCAGAACAAAGATTCTACGATGACAGTCAAGGAGTGTCAAGGAGACATACTTAGTTGCTTTGACATTTTTTGCAAGAACTGGAACTCCTTTAGTTCGGTCCTAAACAATTTGTGCCAATGAAAAAAGATGTTATATAATAAAGCTTTTAAAGTATTCACAATATCAATCTAAATGGAAAATTTCTGAGATGGTCATCCAATAATACCAGATGGGAATTTGCGCAAAGTCAATTGTGTAGGAAGCAGACAGTCATAATGGACACGTCCTTCGGTCCAAACCGCATTGTGCCAATGAAAAAAAATGTTACAAAATAAAGTAATGCTTTTAAAATATTTACAATATTGATCCAAATAGAAATCTTCTGAGATGGTCATCCAATAATACCAGATGGGAATTAATTGCGCGAAGACAATTGTATAGGAAGCAGAAAGTCATGAAGGACACGTCCTCTATAGCCCGAAAGACACCAGCATTATTCATAAACTGCATGTGGCAATGGACAAGTCACACATATCGATTAAACTTAACCTTCATTAATGAAACATTGATTAATGGACACTAAAGGGGCTATTAGTACGTACTGACCGGTACATTTTAAAGGATTAAACCTGGGAAATCTAGGGCGTATGTTGACGTCTGAACCCCGCACATGTAATTATAGATGTTGGCTGAGGGCCAGAGTCAATTTAATATATGGTCTATATCTAGTACTTCTGGGAATGAATTACAACCAACAGTTTAAGTTTTTTTTTAGTTTTCGTATCGATTTTTGTGGACAAGAGGCGATTTGAGGGAAGTTAAGCTGTTCGATCCCGGAAACGACTTATATCTGCGAGCATTTTTCAAAGATAATAGCTTGATTGTAAGATTTAACTTCTGCTTCTGGGCGAGATAAAATCGCGAAAAAATTCACTCATTGCAGATGTACGTAATTGTAGTTCTATTTTACTTCTACGTTTATCAACATTTTGTGTAATTTGTTTCGCTAATTTCGCAAAAAAGCATTGGAAAGTGCTTCGCATGATAAGTGATTACTATAAACTCTACAAACTGTTGTAATGATGACATTCACACCAATTGGCCATTGTTGGCAGTGCACTGACATTGTTATGTTTAATTGACCATGAAAGTGTGATGGCGGCTCTTGATGCATAGATTCGTGCCCAAAATAATTTTGGCTAGTTGTGGTAAAATCGACCAGTAAGATATTAGCACGAACATTGCACTGTCAAATCTTGGGTACATGGACTCTGTATCCTCCTATACCACATGGAAGTTTCATTCTTACTGTAGGTTACTGAGTTGAGTTGAACATATTTAGTTTTTTTTTAATTTTATATATTACAACAGCTCATATTAAAACTTTTTCCTTGTTAAATTGTGCACATTTTCGCACATAATTGAATATAACAAGGTGTTTTAAATAATTTCCAAGTTTTTCAAAATTTAGAATGTTCATCAACATTGTTTTGGTACCCTGATTTATTACAACAGCTCATATTAAAACTTTTTCCTTGTTAAATTGTGCACATTTTCGCAATAATTGAATATAACAATGTGTTTTAAATAATTTCAAAGTTTTTCAAAATTTATAATGTCCATCAACATTGTTTTGGTATCCTGATGTAGCGTATATTATTCGGATTATAATAGAAAATGACGTCTGTTGGCACAGCAATGTGTACGTCTGAAGTCGGCCTTCATCACATCAAAATTTGGAAAATAACATGGGCGAATTTTATAAAACGCGAATATTTAATATCCGATGCTTTATAAATTAGATATTTAAGCTGGTGGTTCTGGAAAAAAAATAGTCTTAGAAATCAGCCTTGCCCATCCTTAAATGCCTTAGAAACATGCAGATTCAGGAAAATCAGGAAATAATTTCCCATTATGTCCTCATTGGACATTACAACCTTTTCGGCTATAGTTTTAGCACAACAAATTGTACCCGAAATTGCACTTTCATGGTCATTTATACAATAAATGTATATTTAAATAAATAGCATTTAAAAAATGCTATTTTTTGGTGTAGAAACGTAATTTAGAATTATGTCGTCATTGGACATTATGCAACCTTTTAGTCTATATTATCAACACTAAAAATTGCACTTTCATGGTCATTTACTGTATACAATAAATTGGCAGGCTAAACTTTGAAACTTAGAAACGTGTGTACATGTCACCTTTACTTTTTTTCACCATGCACGGCATGTACTGCATTCAGTTTGAAATTGAAAACTCAAAATTGCGTTTTTATGCGATTCACATTTATTCTATTTGCATGCAAACTGCAAAGATATGTGCTCGTAAACGAACCTTGAACGTTCGTGCTCTCTCGAGCTACGAAAATACTTTTTAAGTTGAGCGTCTGCATACAGTACAGCTGTACTATAGACGCTCTGGGTTATAACTTGAGGCCAATTCACTGCAAACAGTTGGATGGTACATGTATACAATTTCTTGGGCAATGTTTATTTATTTTATTATCTTTGCTGGGACATTAGTCTTATATATAGCCGTTGGAAATTTAGCTTATTTAGATTAGATATTTCGCCATTCTCTATTGAAATTGAGCCAACAATGATATAAAAACTACTCCTTAGGATATTGTCGTTTAGCCACAGTGGTTTTGTCCCATCAATCATAGTCGTCTTAATCGAAATTGCTTTGAAATAAATTGAAAGAAATACAATTAATCATTGTACATAGTATATTTGCACAATCAAACAATCGTCACATTGTCATTGTTGCAATCACCATCTAACTCTTTGACTGAATACTTCTGATTGTATTTGACATCATTGGAACCTGGCAAACACCATATGGTGAATTGGTGATGGATCTGCTTATTTTGCAAGTTCTAAAGGTACATGTTCACAGTGTTGCCTTATGGCCGTTTAATTATCCACTTAAATTGATGGACGGATCATAAAATCAAACATTTTATGTTCGTTTGATCTAATATTTGAATTTCACCTTAATTTGAGTAACAAGAACATCTGAACTTCTGTATGTAGCAATGAACGAGTTTCAGTTTTGAATTTGGGTTGTACACATTAAAAAAAAATGTTTTTTTAGGTGAAAAGCACTATTTTTTTTAAATTTCTAAGCTTCTTTAGGATTGGTCAATCTGCTGCAAGTGCTTGATGACAATGCTAAATAAACGTAATCTGGTTTTTAAACTTTTGTCCAAAAAATTATGAGTTCCGCATTTCCTCTGTCCATTTTTTAAAAAAATTACATTATGCAGATTGGGCGATTATGCCGGTATCACGGGACTTTCAGTTGATATATTGGCAGGCGCATAGCCCAAAGAAAAAGTTGATGTCGGTGATTTGATGAAAAAATCACGTGATATTTGATCTTGCGTATGCTACTGGTCAACCCAGCAATACTAAATACAGTACTAAATACAATACTAAATACATGTACAATAAATATGAATTTTTAGAACGTAGGAAAAAATTAAAGTAAATGACGTTACGATTAATGTAACTTATGCCATTTTTATGAAGTTTTAAGGGTTTTTTAATTTCTGCAAGAAGGTAATGTAGATCGAAGCATCTTGAAGTAATAATAACATCATGCGCAACATTTTTACATCGTGGGTAATGACTTGTATTATATCTTCGTTAACTATAATAATATTAATTGTAGCCCAGTCGAAAAAATATTTAGGATATCTCGCAAAAATTCGTGGTTAGTTATTCAACAAAAAATGGGATATTACATTTAGTCCGAGACATGATCTTTTTGAAATCAAAACTTTCATTATTTGTATTTACCTTTTGCTTTGTGAGGTGCTAGGTACTAAATGCTAATACAAAGATTACCTTATCATTTTATTTCTTGCTGGTTTTTGACTAAATAAGTTTAGGGGAATGGGTCACAGGTCAGGGAAAAGTCAAGGAAAAAAGTGGTCATGGAGGTCATGGAAATTTGTGAGTGGTCATGGAAATTTTCCCAAATAAAAGCAAAAGGCTATCCATGCACTCAAGTCTGCTAGCAACTCCATCCCCAAACCTCTTCAGCTAGACTCTTAACAAAATCTAGTGTTTTGCCAAACTTCTCATTGCAATTGTTATTTTATTTTCCATTACGGCAAAAAAAAATTGATATGCATTAACGAGTAACTTTTGATCAGGGAATTTTGGATTTTAGTCAGGGAAAAGTCAGGGAAATTGAAAATGAAAATGTTGTGGCCACCCTGGATAACTCCTTTCAATGGAATTGATTTTTTAATGGATTTTTTTAATTACAACGATATAATTAAATAAAACTTAGAAGTACGATGCAATTATTTTATTTACTCGCTACTTGGGGGTGAGGGGCCGCAGAGCAGATCGTTGTGCAATGTTTTTTTTTCCCAATCAATTTACCTGTGTGGAATGGCCTCTCGTTATAGAGGCCATGGACCTTTTGCAAGATGTTTTTTTTTATTTGCAATACCAAAAATTCCTCCTGCTTGTCCAGTCTGCGTGTGGAGTTCTGATTTGCTGCCTGTTTGCACCGCTAGACGAGCTATTTGTATTATGGGATCTATTTGCACAATTCTTCCGCATTCATACGAAAAAATCAATAATTAAAGCAGAGCTTCCAGTTAAAAATAGTTCTCACTTTAGCAGATTCACCTTTCTTCAAACTGGAACCTATCGAGAGGCTGTGCGCCTTAGTGCCTTCCAATCAATAATAGATGGTGCATTCTATATAAAGACAAAATAACTTTCGCAATTCAACGCGTCTGAAGGAGGCATTTGTTTTAGCAACAAATTGAGGCTGCTACTTTTCGTCTGGGATGAAAGGAAACAATTATCAGATTAATGGTTAGAGGCATTCCCACAAATTAAATTGCCTTACGTTTAGAGAGAGTTCTGATGGCATTTACATATCGAGTAGGATCGATCTAAATTGTAGCAGCTAGTAGGAGTACAATTTGTGTATACAAGTTAGGGTTTCTAAAAACGTTTGTGTTGTAATTTCTAACTGCAGGAAAATTTAAAAAAAAATGTACTACGCTAAGTTTAATTTGTAGCTACAGTAAAACTGACCACCAAAAAAATGCCATGTTGGTCACTATACAAAGAATGCCTGAATTAAAATAATGAACAGGTACACTGTGCTTATACATGTAGACTGTAATACACGTAGTAAAAAATTACAAATCCAAAATGGTACAGAATCATCATGTCCAAGGGTTAAAGCAAGATGTAACGTGACTCATCTGTTATCTGGTCACTTTTTAAGGTACATTGGCAATGTAAAGATTGCAAAAAAGACAACATACACTGGTCACTGTACACAATAGACAGGTGGTCACTGGTCACTATATATACATAGAATTTTTATGAAGGAAATGTAACTAGAAAAAACAATACATTAAAAAGTGGTCAACGTAAACAGGTGGTCACTTTTCCAGGTTTTACTGTACTTGTATATGGATTAAAAAGTTGGTGGATTGATATAAGTTATTCACATTTTTAAGGAAAAATTGTCAATATACTAAAGGGACTCTCTTTGAAATGCATTTTTACAGGTGATTATACGAAATTGTCTACTTGCAATATTTAGTAAATAAATTTACCAAATAACCTTCAATTTACTGTAGCGTTTTAAAATATACATGTGCAGTCGAACCTCGTTAAGACGAACTCCAAGGGTTCGACGTTAACAATTAATTGTCCACCATTGTTCGTTCTATCAGAAGTAAAAAAAAATGTTTTTAACGATAACAACTAAAGATTAACAAAAATTAAATGTACTTGTACTACATACTTCCATGCATGTACATTTTCTATGACGAGCTATTTATATTTTCATGGCAAAGTAGGCAATACTGTATAGTGAAACTCTTAAAAGTGCACTTTTTATAGTAGATTATACGAAATTGGCTACTTGCCATTTTAGTAAATAAAATTTACTAAATAACCTTCAATTTTCTGCAGCTTTTCATATGCATGTGCAGTCGAACCTCGTTAAGACAAACTTCAAGGGATCAACAGTTCGTTTTACCAGAAGTAGTACAAAAAACATAAATTTTAGCAAATCGAAATCAATGTTTAAAAAAATTTAAATGTTCTTGTACAACAATATTTTGTTAAAAATCTATTGAAGTACACAATTATAGTTTATCTAAAATAATCCGTTATCAAAGATTTTTTTGTGTGCCGACATTTCCTCGAAATATCTTGGATTTGTTTTAACGAAACGTAATATGGATGCTTGGGAACTCGAAACTTTGAATTATCAGATAAATTAATATTATTCTAATTTTATTTCTCTTTTTTTTAATGATATTCTCTTCTGTTTGACTAAGTTTATGTTAATGTTGAAGTTTTCGTTGTTTAATGTTTCTTTCTTCAAATTGCAACCAAGCGTCGACGATGATACAGTATTTGGTAATGATACTGTAGATGTTACATGTAATGCAATAAAAAGAACGAGCTGTAAAGAGAATTATTAGGTCATAAACCCTAAGCAGACAATGGCATACAAATAATACTAGTAAAAGCATAAAATAGCAATTGCCTAAAATGCTTTTCTATAAATTGGCACTCGTTTTTCCAGATGGAAACCAAATGCCAATGACAAAATTCCGAGTACAGTGTGTATGTAGTAAAGCTGGAATCTCTATACAGCGCAGCTAATATAGGCCTACTTCCTTTGGGAATGATCGAATTATTTGAATAAAACATTTGTAGATTAGGACAAAAGCCATCCAATTTATCATGGCAGTTTTGGGGTCATTTCACATGTCTATATTATATTGTTGTTATGCAATACGTGCATCGCTTTCCAAATACAATATTTGCTTTGGTCACACAAATTGCTAATTTTTTATGCAACCGTTTCATGGAACATCCATAAGTTATCGAATAATGCCCTGCACATTGTAATTTAATGACCCTTAACGGATTACACCCCCTACCACATGGTATTTATTTACTGATAGTAGGATACTGAGTTGAATTGAATTGAATTTCAACTGCTTTTTACATGAATTTAGTTAGTTGATGTATGGTTTTGAAAATCCAAGATGTGGAAACTGTGTTGTTATATCATAGTTATTACTTTTATAGAATTACAATTGTTTATTAGAGGAAACAATCAGATTTACAGTGTATGCACTTTGTGTTAAATGAATTGAACTTCAAGTTGAACTGGAATCGGGGTTTTGACATTTATTTAACGTTTTATATCATAAGAACAGAATTCTTCTTATCGTGCTAATTTGTGCATCACCGAAGCGCATTTTACTATTGGTGTTGAAAATTTCTTCTGGTGTAAATGAATATGTTGAACTTTCATCTCAATGTGACAATGTCCTTGGCCAGATGCATGTAACCAGAGATATTTCAAATAAATTGTGAACTTTATGACAATCTTGCGTTTGTTTTGGTCCAGATATGTTAATTTGCTCATTTTATCTTTTAAATAGGTTAATGCTATGCTTTGCCATACCTGCTGGAAAATAATCCTGTTTTTGGATTACAAAGAAAATTTAGAGGATGTACTCAAAGGGGTAAGTGCATTTATTTATTTTAATCTTATTTTTAACCATATAAAAAAAATTGCCCTTCTGTGTTTATCTACGGATTTACATAAAAATTTCGTATTTTTTGAAAATGTATACGTAACCTTCAAACTCAAAATTCAGAAGCTTGGATCTAAAAAAAAAAAAAAAACCAGGATTAAAGTAATTTTGGATATGGTTCGTTTCTTTGTGGTTTACAAGTGGTTATAAATTATGAATTTGAAAATGTTGTTGCCTATATTTCACATTTTCACCACAAATTTCTAGCTATTTTTAAATGGCATGTAATGATCCCGACATTCAATAACTGATCGTTACATCTAAATGGTTACCAAGCCTTGATTCTCTATCATTTTTTGATATTCAATGAATTTAAAATGCGATTTTCATTTATATGCTTTTCACGTTATTTGATCACGTCTTAATCCTCCACAAAAAGAAACACAAAATCGCATTTTTATATCTGTTATTGAGTTTTAGAAATAAAGAATTCTAATTCTCTTTGATGAATTTTGTTATCATTACCATTAGTTGGCAATGTTATTTTACTCTGGCATGCTATTTCACATTGAAAACCAAAAAAAATCCAATGCATTTTCAATGAGGAACAGATACCATCCTGAAGTCGGAAAGTTTCGAGTCAAGGTTTTAAACCAATAGATGCGACTTCCGTGTTTTATTTTATTTCCAATGAGTTTGAACTCATTTTTATGGATCCCTTCCTAGGGTGATGTCGTCAGATTATTTCATGCAGAGCAAGAAAAATTCCTGACAATGGACGAATACAAGAAAAAGCAGTATGTTTTTCTCCGAACGACAGGACGCACGTCAGCAACGGCTGCCACGAGTTCCAAGGCTCTGTGGGAAGTTGAGGTTGTCCAACCGATACCTTGTCTAGGAGGTGCTGGGCACTGGAATTCCATTTATCGTTTTAAGCACCTGGCTACTGGACAGTACCTGGCTGCAGAAGTATGTTTTGGAATTTTCATTGGTTAACAGTATATTAATTATTCCAAGATTTCCTTCCTACCAGAACTATTTTTTTTATAAGGTTGATATCGATGACACCGATGATATGATGCGCACTAAACTTAGAGGATCAGTTAATGCTGAAGTTTACTCGTTGGTGTCCATTCCACTTGCTAATGATATTGCATCACTATTTGAGCTCGATGCTACAACACTAACGCAAGGAGACTCATACGTTCCAAGGTGGCGCATTTGATCTATTCATGCAATCTTTTATGGTGCTATTTTGTTTAAATGATGTGCAAGATCGCACAATTGTAAGGCTTATTTTCAAAAGTTTTATATGATAAGAACAATGTTTTGATTTTGTAATTGTTAAAGAACATTAATTTAGATAATCGGTGATAAGTTTCTATCTAATTGAGTACAAACTAGACTTTTTGAACTACAAGTAATAAATAGCTCTAAAAAATTGTATTGTGTACCTAATGAGGTCATCAAAAACTTAATGTTTATCAGTTTGGAAAGTTCAGTCCATTTAAATTAATTTGTAAATACATATGAATGGTTCTATTTTTAAAGTTTTTTTCCTCTTCTACATGAATGTACTTTTTGTAAGATTTTGACTTATGTGAGAAGCAGCAACTCCCAACATTCTCAAGATTGTAGAGATCACTAGAGAATCTTACAATTTTTTAGGTCTTTGAAGCTAGAGAATTTGTAATGTTAATTACCTTTTAAATTATCATATAACATAGGTTGTCCTATGTTCGATTACGGCATTTGTGCACGGATACATGGGTTCACAGCACTTCCATTCCAATAGACAAAGATGAAGAAAAGCCAGTGATGTCCAAGGTTTATATTTTTTTTGCTAGACTAGAAATGCAATTTTTTTGGCATAACAATTAAAATATATTGTTTATAAATTGGTCATAGGTTGGCCTAGCAAAAATTAAAGACGATAAAGAAGCATTTTCGATAGTCACTGTGGCGGCAGCGGAAGTGCGTGATCTTGATTTTGCCAATGATGCTTGCAAGGTTCTTGCGACAGTTTCTTCCAATTTGGAAAATCGAATACACCTTAGCAGTCGGACAAAAGAAGAGAGAAAGTGGGTAATAATTTAAAATTACTAAATGGACCTTAAATATTTTGATGCATGTGTGATCTTTTAACTTTTTTGGCTAGGGTTGTGGTGGAATTATTGGAAGATCTTATATACTTTGTGGCCAATCAAGAACTGGTACAAAACCGGGAGGATGTTCTGAAGTTGATTGTCACAGAACCCAATCGAGAAAGGCAAAAACTTTTGCGTGAGCAAAATATATTGAAGCAGGTAAGCTATACTTAACCCTTTCAATCGCTAAATCTACCACTAATTAAATAAATGTTGCATTTTTATAAGTAACATTTTCAAGTTTCCCTAGAATTGAATTAAAAAAGGACTGAAAAATTTGACTTACTTTAGATTACCACTGTAAGAACTAATTCCTTGGGAATTTGGAAATGTTTGCTTTTGGTGGTTATTGTTTCGAAGGACCCATAATAAATTCCTAATAGTATTTTCTGGCATTATACTTTGAACAGTTATTTAAAATTCTGCAAGCTCCTTTTATGGATACTGGAAAAGGACCTTTAATAACTATGGATGAATTGGCACAACCCCAAAACGAATTTTACAAGTCAATCTGTAGGCTTTGCTACAGAATTTTGAGACTTGCTCAGCAGGACTACCGCAAAAATCAGGTGAGATACTTTTTCTGATATTTCGGATAATTAAAATTTATTTGGGACAATTGAATATTTAGATTTTGATTATTTTTGTTTTATAAAAAACAGTGTTGATTTAAACAAAAATGAAATTGCTGTAGGAATCTTTCTAATTAGTATTTTTAACTTGCAATCAAGAGTTAAGTTTTTATAAGCTTCTGGAAATCATTGTTAATTTTAGTAATTTGGTAATTTTTTTTATCAATTGGCTGTTATTTGGTTTCTTTTCTGATTATATGATGATTCGAAAAAGGCTGCATATTTAAAAGCAGGTGCTCAAAACTATAAAATTGTTTGGTGATGTACTTACGTATTCTCGTTCTTGAAATTCGTTTTAAGGAATATATTGCAAAGCAGTTTGGATTCATGCAGAAACAGATTGGTTACGACGTGTTAGCCGAAGACACAATTACAGCGTTACTTCATAATAATCGGAAACTCCTTGAGAAGCATATCACAGCCGCGGAAATCGAGACTTTTGTCTCTCTCGTGCGCAAGAACAGAGAATGCCGCTTTTTAGATTATCTTTCCGATTTGTGCATTTCCAACAAAGTGGCCATTCCAATAACACAAGAGTTGATTTGTAAATCTGTGCTTAGCCAGAAGAACACAGATATTCTCATAGAAACAAGGTAGATTCAGATAATTCCATTAATTTTAGCTTCGAACCCCGCCCATTTATCCGTAGAATGACATTTCAACATTTAATAGTTTTCCGTTTAGAATTGTTAGGGAGGAGTTTGAAATTCTTTTGCCGGAGGGCTTCGAGCCAGCTGCTTCCACTGAAATTCAGGAACAAGTTTTCCTAATATGGGACGGCGGAAAAAAACGAAGAACTATTCAAGAATTAGCTCAACAGTCGTTGAAATCTGGGAGCTTGGAAGCAAAACACATTTTGGATTATTACAGGTATTTTCACCAATTCATGTTTTGCTAGAGTAACTAGTCATTTGTCTACAAATGCTTTGGATGAACTAAATATAATAACATTTTCAATTATGATCTAAATAGGCATCAGCTGGATTTATTTTCAAACATGTGCCTCGATCGACAATACCTGGCCATAAACAATCTCTCTCCACATATGCATATCAGTTTGATACACACGTATGTGATCATGACATATTTCTCTTTGCCTATAATTATTCAATTTAATTGGAATTTAGAAATTCTTGTTTATTATCATAATAGGTGTATGAGTGATGAAATGATTCCATATGAACTGCGGGCATCGTTTTGTCGTCTCATGCTTCACATGCATGTTGATAGAGATCCCCAAGAACAAGTTAATCCAATTAAATATGCTCGTTTATGGTCAGAAATTCCCCTGAAGATGTCCATTCAAGAGTAAGATATTTTTCACATCTATTATTATTCAAATTTAAAGTGGTCGTTCATTTTATTAAAACTTTTTTCAGCTATGATTGCAACCAAAGTCCCGATGTTAGCAAAGAAGGTGTGCAATCAAAATTTGCCAACACCATATTATTTGTGAACGATTATCTGGGGAATGTTGTGGGGCATATGTGTTCGTTTTCGGACAGGGAGCATAATAAGCTTACATTCGAGGTATTGTCACGATAATCACTATCTCTTATAGATCTTATAAATACTTTAAATGGTAACTTTGAACATGTTTATATAGGTAGTGCGTTTGGCAAGAAAACTGGTCTATTTTGGATTCTATAGTTTTAGCGAACTATTGAAATTGACGAAAACTCTACTAAGCATTTTGGATTGTGCTCCAGAATCTCAATTTTCCAATGGGCCTGTGGTTGCTGTTGCTCCAGATGGTAATTCTTCAGGTTTTATCTTTAATCTGAGTAATATTGTTGAAAGAACTGCAGTTTTTGCATCATCATTACATTACATTCCACTCAGTATTTCCTATAGATATGCATTAATTAACATAGGCATTCTATCCAATTTTTTCTTTCCTTTTTTTCTGTGCATGCAGCTATGGAAGATATAGATGAAGATGAAGGTTCGTTATTTTATTGACAACTGATTATTGTTATGTGAAAATACATCCAACATGGTCGTGATTTTGTTGCTACCGGAATTAATTTAATGCTGCGATTAGACTATGAAATAAATTTAATCGACTTAGCTGATATGAGCAAAACTCGGACGACCTTCATAAAAATTGTTGTTGTCACAAGCAAATCGAATAAATTGAAATATGCATAATAAATATTTCATTACTTCGAGGGTTTTGAAAAAAAAATCCTTTGAAATGAACGATGGTACATTATGTCATTATCACTTACTGTATATCTTGAGATTCCTTGGACAAAATGTTGAATTTGGGCAAATAACCAAATCTAGAGTTTGAAATAGAGAATTGCAAAATAGTGTTTTTTCATTTAGTATTCTAGAGTGGGGAAAAATGCTGCACATTTCTCGAACACTATATACTGTATATAATGAAATGCATGTATGTATTTTTTAATGTTTAGGAAAAGGAGGCGTTTTGAAGTCATTGGGAGATATGGGTGCCGTGATGACGAACGTTGTTTTGCGTACATCCAACATGGGCTCTCAGCCATTGGGTCCAGTGTGCCACAAGAAGCATTCACCATCTATCAAGGATGATAATTTGGTGATGGATACAAAGCTTAATATCATAGAAATACTACAAGTATGTTAAGTACGTTTTTTATGAACTAGTCGCTTCATTTATAGGTAAAATATGTTTTTATACTGAAATGATACCTTTTTTTCCCCCCGCATTTTTCAGTTCATTTTGAACGTGAGATTAGATTATAGGATTTCATGCCTTTTGTCGATTTTTAAGCGAGAATTTGATGAATCTAATTCAGAAAAAGGAGCTGCTGTTGAGGGTCCTAAGATAGGGGACAAAGGTAAACTATTGAACTGGAACTGACAACTTAAGATGGCCGGCATCAATGTTTGACTCATTCTTATTCACTCATTTTAAGGCATCGACCTGGAAAGGATTGGTGCACAAGCTGAAGGCATTTTTGGGAGGTATGTATCACTTATTTGAAGCAGTTACTGATTAGATTATGTTTAAAGTTTTAAAACGTGTCTATTGTGACAAGCATTTTCCATAGAAATAATGATGTGTGGAACCCTTATTATGTTTCTTTTGTATTCATTGATGAATTTGTGTAAAATATACCTTTCATATATTTTAAAAAGGAATTCAAAATGTTTTGGGACTATTCACAAGCCGTTGAATATTTTGGAGTGTTTATTATGCATGTCTCACGACAACCCTGTAGTATTTTTTAAATTAACATCATTTAACAGTATTATAAAATTGGAAAATAATCAAAGGAAATAAAATTTCTCTTATGTAAATAAAACAAAATGATTTTATATTTCTTGATCATTAATATTTGATTACATCTTTAAATGGCCTCATTATTGGCTTTGATTTGTTCATGTTCTGTTCTGATCCTTGATCTTTTTTTTATTAGCTTAGATTGTCCGGACTTAGATATGGATGGCAACGGAGGACGGACTTTTCTCAGAGTTCTCATGCATTTAATTATGCACGATTATGCTCCTCTAGTTTCCAAAGCGTTGCATTTGTTATTTCGACATTTCAGTCAACGTCAGGAGGTGTTGCAAGCATTTAAGCAGGTAGGTGTGGGAATGTCACATATTTAAGATGTTTAGGAATATTTTCTTGCCGCATTATATTGATTTGCTGTTTGTATAAATTAAAATTGTGCGGTGTTATTATGTCGATTGATGAGAACACGTTGACAACGGTTAATTCGGATGCCAGTATCTTCATTTTTTCACGAATCATTTGCTAATGTTCGTTATTTTAGGTTCAGCTGTTAGTTTCTAATAGTGACGTGGAAAATTACAAGCAAATTAAGGAAGATCTCGACGCTCTACGATTATTGGTGGAGAAATCAGAATTATGGGTGTTTAAAAGTAAATCAATCGATGGAGGCAGTGGCAAGCAGCTGCATGAAGAGGACGAAGAGGGGCCGGAAAGATCTCAATCCATTAGCGTAGATGAAGTTGATAAGAAGGCTAAGAGTTCTGCTGTATGTATTTATACATGTTCAATTTCAATTTTTTTTCTGTCATCAACTCTTAGGCAAATGCAAGTCATGTTTTTTGCTTATAGTCTTTTGGCAAGAGCTCTGCCATTGATTTAGGAATTGGTCCATCCCTCGACAAAGGTCAAGCCAAAAATTACAAATCAATTCAAAAGGTTTAAAATGGATTTTTTAATTTTTTTGTTTTTTTAAATTTGCAAGATGCACCTTTGAAATCTTGTGAAATATGTTTTATTCCTTACCTTCAAAGGTTTTAATCCGAATGAATAAGCTGTGTGTCCAAGAAACTCCTTCTGGTACAATACCTCGCAGGCATGAACAACGCTTACTTAGAAATATGGGCGTGCACTCTGTCGTCATTGATTTACTGCAGATTCCTTATGACAAAGCAGAGGATACCCGCATGAACGAATTAATGCAGTTGGCGCACACATTTCTTCAAAACTTCTGCCTTGGAAATCACCAAAATCAGGCGTTATTGGTGAAGCACATAGATTTATTTCTTACTCCTGGGGTAAGTAAACAATTTTACATTTTACATTTTCTGTATTGTAATTTGGGGCACAAATCATCGTTTAAATATTGTTTTACGCACTTCAGTACAATGTCGATATAGTAACATATGATGTTTTTAATCGTGTGAACTATGTATTTGTTTTAGTTATTTGAAGCTCAGACCATGTGCAGCATATTTAAAAATAATCTACAGCTGTGCAGTGAAGTTAGTGAGCGAGTGGTGCAGCATTTTGTCCAATGCTTGGAAACTCACGGGAAGCATATGCAGTACCTGAAATTTCTGCAGACTGTCGTTAAAGCCGAAAATCAGTTTATTCGCCGATGCCAAGGAATGGTCATGCAAGAGGTAAATTGTTAAAAAATGTCTTGCATGGAAACTCATGGGATTTTGAAATTTGGAGTATCTTCTAAAATAATTGCGACAATCCTTATAATAAGCAAGAAAAGATATTTTGTGGTGAAATTGTTGTAAGTCTAACATGAAATAAAAGCCGATGATGGGAGATAAAAAATCGAGTACTTTCGCTTTATTGCTATTAAATTATTTTTGTACTTTTTTATAATGAAATATCTTTGTCGCTTTTGAAAATATGTCAATATATTATATGATTAAGACAGACAATCTGTCTTAAGTAGTGTAGTTTTGAAAATTTTATGAAGTTAAAACTGTTAGTTTTGGACAGCAACATTTAATAAATATGACCCAAATATATTGTATTTTCATTCCCTTATTAAATTCCTTGTAAAATGCTTTTGCCATGTGCAGTAAATGTTATGTTTTGATTATTTTTTAGCTAGTGACGGCTGGAGATGAAGTTTTAGTTTTATATAATGATGAAGCCTCCTTCAAAAATCTCCTCGTAATGATGCAGACTGAAAGAAATAGAATGGACGAAAACAGCACCTTGGCTTACCACATTAACTTAGTGAAGCTCCTTGGGTTATGTACAGAAGGCAAAAATGTCAATACAGAAATTAAGTGCCACTCATTACTCCCTCTTGTTGACATTGAAAAAATTGTCACTCATCCAGATTGTGTACCTGAGGCAAGTATTGATGCAATTTTCGTATATCATCATAATATGGTATTAAATATGGAGTCTTGAGGGTAACCATTACTTGTGTGATATGTTAATTTCAGATTAAAGAAGCATACATTAATTTTCTGAACCATTGTTACATCGACACTGAAGTGGAGAAAAAAGAAATATATACAACAAACCATATCTGGACTTTATTTGAAAACTTTCTGCTTGATATTGCAACTGTAAGTTGTTTTTAATTTGTGCTACCTAATATTAGTTTTTTTTAATATTAGTCTCTTTTTGAAAAAATTAATATTAGTCATTTTCAGTTATGTTTTGATTATATTTCAGTTTTAAACATTATACATTATTTAACCTATATTTATAATTGTATTTATTTAATAAAAAACATCATACTTATACCAACTAATATTTATCAATATATAATGCTAATAAATATTTATTAATACATCATACTTGTTAATAACCTTACTTTGATTTTTTTGTTTAGGTTTGCAATTCACCGAGTGACAGAAGGCATGCAGACACTTTGTTGGAAAATTATGTGACCTCGTCAGTTGTTAGTGTAATATCAACCTTCTTCAGTTCCCCTTTTTCTGACCAGAGCACAGTAGTTCAGGTAGGGATGCTTTCCAGTTATATAGCCTTATTATTTTTTAAAGTAATGATTGTGTAATTATTGGAAAATTCGTATCAACTGTATTGAAACATTTCGCTCTTCAACAACATTTTAAAGATTTTACCCAAAATGGTCTAAATCTGCAACTAGGCAGTCAATCACAAATCGTTTCTGTTATTTCCCAGAGAGTGGCAGAAATGAAAATTCTGCTACATGCATATTTGCATGTTGTCGCAACCAGTTTCTTATACACATGAGAAATTTGTGCACCTTTTGAGCCAATGAAACGCAATGCTTATGTTTTCCGCAATTAAGATGCAAAGAATCGAGCTTAATACCATCATCCATTTCTCATGCTCAAATAAAAATTAAATATAATTTGTTATCGGAAGTTTCTTAGCATGGAGAGGAATATACGAGATCAATTTCCCAAATATAAAGTACTATCCTGATGAATTTGATGTTGATCTGTAACAGCCTCATCAGTTTGTCTATGTTCAAAGCTGGCAACAGATTATAAGCCTAATGTACCAAACCAATGCGGATCTAAATTCATTTAAATGGAATGGTAACTTTTTATTATTTGCTCATGCACCACATATCAGAATTAGTCACCCAGAGGTCCAATTTCTTTTGTTTTATTATTATTTTGTATCATTATATTGTTTAGTCACTGATAGCTTTTTTTTAAAAAAAAAAGATATAAGATTTGCATGAAGGTTATATGCAGTATATTGCAAATTTGAAATAAGCTGTGCTGCATCATTTTGCTTCTATTTTTATTTAAGTAACGCAGTCAGCTGTACTCAGATATTTTTAGCATGATATGCATGTATGGCATTGCTGAGTGCCGTTGTACTGCTTAATCGACATGCATGAGTTTATTTTGTTTTTGTTCTTTTCTTATCTGCCTGTCTGCCTTGCTGTTACCTGTGTATCTACCTTTTTTGCTACTTTCTTGAACATTGGCCATGTATAGCGACAATTGGCTGATGCCAGAGACAGCATCGACTCATCTCCACCTGTAAGTATTTTATGCAAAATGATATTTTAGGGTTCGATTTGCGTGTTTATCCACACCGAGAAATGTTGTAAGTTTCTTTGCAATGCTTACTTGATTGGAAAATTCTGCGGTTTGATGATACGGAACATGACAAATGCAGCTGTTGTTGAGGTTTTTGAAAAGGAAATGATGTAAAATCTAAAAATTTGAATGAAATTTCATCCAGTTCAACTATATGTCTGCCAATTAACTTATTGAAAATACACTGGTATTATTATCTTTATAAAGGTTATCGAGCACAACTTCATTTTATACCCAGGCTATATAAAGAAAAAGTAGGAAAGTTAAACTGGAATAAGTTTATTCAGGTTTTACTTCGGTAGTTGTTTTATATACTCTACTGAAATTCAAAAAATGCATAGAAATTTTTTGAATATATGAATAATCATATAAATTTTCTAGTTAGGTTTCGCAGGAGACATCAGATGTTTACTTTTAGAAACTTCTTAAATGTTTATCGCAGTTGAATTCATGAGATTTTCATCCAAAAGTTAACAACAGTTTCATTCATGGTTATGAATTTTCATACCTATTACTTGAATTTTAAATTTGTAAAATTCTGCATTGAAACGTAATTTAAGTTGGTCTTTGAGAATCACAACCTATTGCTTGCAGATGCATCAACCGGTGTACGTAAGACTTCTGGAAGGAGTATATTGTTTATCCAGCTGCAAATGGCTTACAGCGCAACAACGGTATAACGTAGAAAATTGTGTCCGAACACTTAGTGAAGTTGGTTAGTTGTTTTTGTTAGTTCGTAAATAACGCTTTTCACAGTTGAGATAGTGATTAATATTACCTTCCACAGCTCGAAAGTATGGTATATCCATTCCATCTAACCTCGACCATCAGGTAACTGCCATGGTAAACAAGGCAGCGTTAATCTCAAAACACAGCCGAAACTGGCTCGCTGTTGCCAGAACACCTCGAAGAGAACCATCGCAGAGCCAAATGTTCCGTAATGATCGGAGCATTATTGAAGGATTGCAAGACATAATGTGCCTGTTGGAAGATCAGCTACGGCCATTGGTGCAATCAGAATCATCTGTTCTGGTTGATGTTCTTTATCGCCCGGAATTGCTATTTCCACTTGGAACAGATGCTAGAAAAAAATGTGAATATGGCGGCTTTATATCTAAGTATGTGGTACATTTAACATCTTATACCTGAACTATATGTGGTAGTGTAAATATAGTGTAGCTTTCATGCGTGGATGTAATCTTTATTTAGACTTATCAAGCACACCGAGCTTTTGCTAGAAGACAAGGAAGAGGAAAAATTATGCATCAAGGTTTTGCAAACTCTGAAGGATATGATGGCAGTAGACTCTGATTATGGAGAAAAGGTTAGTTACCAGTCGCATTCTAAATTTCTCCACAATTACACGCGTTTAAAGAAGTAGAGTGGTGTACATGTGTATTCTTTTCAATAACGCTGCCTTTAAAAAGCCGGAAAATAAGGTGGTATTGACTGAAAAAGAACTTGTTGATCAACTAAGGGTGAGCAATGTTATGCTGTGATTGGCGTTGTTATTGTTTGGGAATTGTGGTTGAATTACAGGTTCTGATTTGTGCAATTTCCTAGTAATATTCTGGCATGTTACAAATTATAAGTGCAGATTAAGGAGATTTTTAATCTGTTGTGCTGGTCACAGCACGTACTGATCAGAGATAATAATCGCATTGTATAATTTGTTTTAAATTATGTTAAATCTTTAAATGCTAACATTGAGATTGTTTACATTTGATGGCAATGTAATTCATAGACAGACTTTTTTTTCTTTACTTTAATTGTAATACAAAATTCGTTCGATTGATGCCTGTACATCTGCGAGGAAGCTTTTGTCCACTAACGATTAGCTTGTAACTTATTTGCAGGGCGAAACTTTGAGAGAGAGTCTCTTGTCCCGCTACTTCGGCAAGCACAACCCCCACTGCCGAAGGGATTCGAAGGATCAAGCGATTTCCGTAATTGCAGATAAGCTTTTTGAAAAAGCCTCTGCAAAAACCGCATGCCCCGTAGCTATTCATGGCCCCGGTGCTAGCTACCTCAAAAGAGCAGCCATGACTTTGGCTGAAGTCCAGTGTTACCTTGATCGTGAGGGAGCCTCTAAGCTGGTGGCAGAGCTAATAATGAAGAATCCGAGTCGGCACATATTTGTTGAATGTGTCATGTTGGGCATTGCCCTTCTTGAAGGTGGCAATCCAATCATTCAGGTTAGATAGAAGAATGCCATCTGTTCTTAGGTTGTGATGAACAGACTTTTTTAAAAAATTACATTGTGCATCTGTTTTTCTATTTCAGAAATCTATCTGTAATAAATTGAAAACTATGAATGTTTCGGACAAATTTTTCCGAATGTTTTATTCCAAAATGAGAGCTGCGCATGAGGAAATCAAAGCTACGGTCACTGTGAATACTTCGGATCTTTCTTCCAAAGCTAGTGAGGCTATTTCTCATGGGAAGGAGAGCGATAAAGGTGGCAAAAGAAATCGAAGTACGTTTGATTTAATATATTATATGGCACCCTGTAGTCGGATATTCTAGACTTTGCAGTACAAGCTTAAACTGATAGCAGAAATTTATTTAATTCATGGCACTTTCTAAAATTCGCATGCATGCACATTTTTTTGCAGCTGAACTTTATGTGAATGAGGGAACTTATGAATAAGGCTTGTACTAGTATGTGATGTGCTACCTAAAGTTTCTCAAAATGTCGAAAAATCACTTTCCTCGGGGAGAAGTGTATTTAATTTAAAATTACAATAAAACCTGTTAAGAGTGACCACCAAAAAATGCTATGTTGGTCACTGTACACAGGTGGTCACCATACAAAGAATGCCTGAATTAAATTAAAATAATGAACATGCACACTGCACTTATACACGTAGACTGTAGTACACGTAGTAAAAAAGTACAGAATTACCATGTCCAAGGGTTAAAGCAAGATGTAACCGGACTTTACCGTAATTCCCTATCGCCTATCAAATTTTGAGAACTTTTTGGTAACACTTCGTATATATATACAAAACTTATTGTTTAAGGTTGCTAATTTAATAATATATAGATGCATGTGCATATCGGTAGATTAAATTGGTTCAGCATTTTCTTTGATCACAGGCTGATAGTTGAATTAATTTCAGCAGCAAAGCAGAATGGAGTGATAATTACAGACGACGTTAAAGAACAACTTGATGCTGCTGCATTGGATACTATTCATGCATATACTCAAGTCAGAGCAGGTCCAACTAATTCAGAGGAACATGACTCGGGAAGTCCAAGTGAGTTCAGCACGAAATTCATAGCATGATTTTAGCTAATAACTTCGGTTCATTGCCTGAAACCATGAAATACATATGGAAAGTGCCATGTTTTATTTAAATGACGTGCTGAAGGAAGGATAGCGATATGGAAAACTTGAAAGAATTGGTTTTTCAGCTTATGTACTTGTAAAAAAGTTCATACTACGTCACTCGAAAATATAATCCTGAAATTGCTATAATAATTGAATGTAGTTTTAAATAAAATTATATACTTAAGATGTTATCGCTATATGTCTAGTGAAAACTCGGATTATATAAATGTCTCACTTGACTGCTATTTCTAAATGTTGACAAAGTGCTTCCACTTAGACCTAATAGCTTTATTTCTAAGTATATCAATAGAATTTATAATTACTGTTTAGGTCATGCTAATACGATAGAAGACATATTGGCAGAAAAAGCTGAAAAGTCAAAAGACAAAGAAAGTGACAATAAGATTTCTCCTATTGTGACAGTAATGCAGCCCATTTTAAGGTTTCTTCAGCTTTTATGTGAGAATCATAACAGTGAACTACAGGTAAAAGAAATATTATCTATGTATTACTTGGCTATTGTTATTAATTTTTCTTGCAGAAAATTTTATGGAATTATAATTGTTTTTTTTAGAATTATCTTAGACACCAAAATAACAAAACAAATCACAATTTGGTGTCTGAAACATTGATGTTTTTGGATTGCATATGTGGCAGCACAACTGGTGGTTTAGGACTTTTGGGGCTGTATATTAACGAAAATAATGTTACTCTGATTAATCAAACATTAGAAACACTAACGGAATATTGTCAAGGGCCCTGCCATGAAAATCAAGTGAGTTTGCTTATACTTTTGGTGAGTGTAGAAAATTGAGCAAACGAGAGTATTTCACACAGTCTGGTCAAAACTTTCTCTATAAACTGTTATTTTGTAAAATGTTAAGCGAAATTGTAGTCTCATGCGTAAACACTTTTAAGCCATATTCAACAGTGGTAGAATTGAAGATTTTTATCTAAACTAATTTTTCCTCTTGATTCTGTTAGAATTGCATTGCCAGTCATGAGAGCAATGGTGTGGATATTATCACAGCACTTATTTTGAATGACATCAATCCATTGGGAAAAACAAGAATGGATCTTGTGTTAGAACTGAAGGTAATGGATTATTTTTCTGCAACACTTACTTTATCGGCTTTTAAAAATATATATATATTACAGGCTTATGATATTGTTGTTTGCACTACAGTATATTGACAATTGCGAAGGGTGTTTGTTAAGTTTCCACAATCGTTATTTTAAAAGAAAACAGATGAATGGATTTTAATTTGTTGGAAAATTTCTTTCATCATTTCGACTTTAATAGATATCTTAAAAAATTACCCAAGCTTAAAATTCGAAAGCAAAGATGGACTCCGAGGAAATATTGGCTCTGCAACAGTCTGTTGTTTTGCAGGAATTTCAGGAGCAGAAATGTGTAAAATGTTTAAGGTCCAAGTAATGTGGGTATGAGTGGATTGAAAACTTAAGAATTGGACAAACAACTGTGAAAGATGCTCATAGAATTGGACGACCAGTGTCTGTCAGAAATGCTGATACACTCACTGCCCGAACGATGGGGAAAATGCATCTAATATAATAGATGACGTTTCGTGTATTTCTCTACAAAATTTCATTAATATGGTTGCGAAAACTTAATGAACATCTCTCGTGATCAGCTGTGTTTATTGTTTGCGGTGATTCCTTTTAAATTTTGATCCTGGTCCATGACACTTGTATCACAGTCACCACGTTCGAATTTTTAGTGGAAATTATAAATGCTTATTTCAGTTTGAATCAATTATTTCTTTTTTTGCAGAATAATGCCTCCAAACTTTTGCTCGCTATCGTTGAAAGCAGAGCTGACAGTGAAAACGCCGAACGTATTCTCTACAACATGAATCCCTGTCAGTTGGTAATTTATACAATTATATATCTTTACCTCCAATTTAGCTTCAGTTTTCCGACAAGATGTTATATTTTATGCAGTATTGGAAAAAATTAATGCAATTTTTCTCATCAAATATAACGTAGAAAAGTTATTTCTTTTGCTTAAAGAAACGATGCCATTCAAGCGACACCTTTCATATGTTAAACTTCTGAATTAATTACAGTTGGATGTTGCCTGCAAGGCATACCACCAGGACAGTTTGGCCAGTGATCATGAGACAGAAGATGAAGGCAGTGATGATGATGTCTCTCCAAAGGATGTTGGTCATAATATTTACATTCTGTGTCATCAGTTAGCGCAACATAATAAAGAAATGGGGAACCTGTTGAATTTGTCATTGGAGCGTAGCGATCCAAAAATGCTCGCAGCACTGAAATATTATTCAAGTCATACTGCACAGATTGAAGTAAGGATCTTTTCAAATTTGTTGGAATTCGCTCTCTTTCGATGATTACAATTGTGACTTTTATCTGTATAGATTGTAAGGCATGATCGGAAAATGGAGAGGATTGTATTTCCAGTGCCACCCGTGTGTGAATATTTGACTGATGAAACTAAGATGAGAGTGTATCATACTGCTGAGCGGGATGACCAAGGCAGTAAAGTTTCGGATTTCTTCGAAAGGTGCGACGACATGTTCAATGAGATGAAGTGGCAGAAATCTTTAAGAAGTATGTACAAAATATAACATAGAATTTATACCCTAAGCATGTTTGAATTGTTGTTAAACGTATTTAATAGGGTAACAAAATCGTTTGTCCAGACATTTTGTGCTTTGCATAGTCCTTGAAATATTAAACATCGTATCCTAAATGTTGTAACCTCAGTAAATACCATGGCACATTAATATTTCTGTTGTTATTATTCTATCTTAGGCCAACAGTTGTTATTTTGGATGAGTAATTATATGTCAGTTTGGAGCACAATTACGTTCAACTTGGCTGTATTTATTAACATAATTGTAGCTGCGTTTTATCCATTTCAAAATGAAATGACAGGTGAATCTTATATCGTAAACATATTCATAGTATTACATTTTCCCGAAAACTAAATGTGTTAATTGTTTTTATTGATTATTTAGAACTTGATCCTCGCCTGTCTGGCCTCATCTGGGCTGTTATCCTGGTTTCGTTGGCCTTAGCAATTACCGTCCCCAGGAAAACAGTGATCCGATCACTAGTCATATCTTCCATATTGAGATCATTATTTTCGTTAGGGATGCAGCCTACGTTAGGATTATTAGGGCTTTTAAACGTTAGTTGGTTTTTTTTTATTTATTTTTTAAACCTGGCTATAGTAAAACTTAAAAGATTCAGAAAACCACGTGATTGAATCTTGTTGCACGTGTATCTTAAATTTGTGGTCAGCGTAAAAGTCCCCTGGGAAGGTGGCCAATATTCATAAACATGGAGAGCAGCCAGATTTCTTAAGGGTAATTTTCAATATTCGGCGAGTGTGACAGAAATGCTTCACTCTTTAAATTAGGCTTCATTATGGGCTAGACGAGAAATTTTATCGATGTGATTATTTAAACGATTTAACCTTACTTGCAAATCGCATCTTCTAAAAGTAGGCATAACCATTCTAAATCCTTGATCGAGCTTCGTACTTTCGGTCCTTTTTGCGTGCGATTAGACGATGGAATAATCTTCCTAGAAACAGTACAGATTAGTTACAAATTCAATTTAACAATGATGCATAAAGTCAATCGCTACTGACGTAGGAGCATTCTCCTTATATAAAATGAGGAAGACTCCCTGTCATATGGCATTTGTTTGCTGACAGTAGGGTACTGAGTGGAATTGAATTGAATGTGAATATGTATCATTTCCACCTTACAGAGGTTTTATTGTTGACTAGCACGCCGAAGCGTTTCAGCGGCAATGATATTTATTGCTGCATTTGTTTCAGTTTGTAGTGAAAACCGTCCATCTTGTTAGTATCATGGGGAATCAAGGCACATTTACTAAAAGTTTGTGGGATGTCATTTTGGGGTTCCAACTTCATTATCAACTGGGATATTTGTTGTGCTGCATTCTCGGCCTTCTGGCACATCCTTTTTTCTACAGTATTTTGGTAAGTAAACAGGCGTTCACTTAAAGAAATCAACAAGTTGAATTGTAACCACTGAAACTGTTGTTACAGTATTTACTTGTTATTTTAGCTTCTGGATGTTGTTTATCGGGAAGAAACCCTGTTGAATGTCATCAACTCAGTTACGCGCAATGGCCGCTCCATTATCTTAACAGCCGTATTGGCTCTAATTTTGGTGTACATATTCTCAATTGTTGGATTTTTGTTCTTTCGAGATGATTTTTTGCTGGAAGTTGAGCCGCAATTTTCACCAATGAACTCAAATGGTTAGATTTACTTTGTATTACCTTGTTTTGCATGAATTTTCCCCCTTTTTATATCAGCGATATTAACTGGTTCTGAACTAGCATTTATAAAATGTGCTAATTTAAGAAATAGATGCGACAAAGTATAGGTCATGCCACTAACGCAAAAAATCCACTGTCATTTTTATAGGTAATGATATAATTCCAAGTACAGTGCCAACTCCAGATGATTTCTGCCATGTAGGAAGCACCTGTAACACAGCTGAGAAAAGCATTTTTGCCAAAGATATTAAGAAGGGCAGTAATGTATCAAAGTCAGTTGATTCATCAGTCAACAACCAAACGTTGAAAAACATCACTGGCAGCAGAGATGACTTAAAAACTAGAAATAAAAGTGTGGCAGATGTTCGCAGTGAAACATTACCAGATGATTCTGATCAAGATGAACCAGCGAAGGAAAGAGCATGTGATTCGTTGGTTATGTGCATTATTACTACACTTAATCAAGGTCTTCGAAATGGAGGAGGAATCGGAGACATCCTTCGCCCTCCAAGCAGCAAGGTATAGCATTTTTTTTTCTTTATAAAAATATAGACCAAATTTATTCGATGGGCATTCCTTAATGATGGGTCTAAGGCTATAGTAATCATTGTTTCTAGGAGCCTCTTTATTTGGCTAGAGTTATCTATGACTTGCTGTTTTTCTTCATCGTTATCATCATTGTTCTCAACCTCATTTTTGGTGTGATTATCGATACATTTGCTGATCTAAGAAGTGAAAAACAACAAAAGGAAGAAATTCTGAAGAACAGCTGCTTTATTTGTGGTAATTATATATTTTCAGTTTCAGTATAGTTACATGTACATTGTATAGTATTGCAAAAAAAATAAGAATTGTTCATCTTGCACGTACATATATTTACAAAATATGCATGTGCTCAATCATAATTAATTGTACATACAGCAATGATGCAGATCACACTCGTTAAATGATCTTGATTTTGATAAGACTGCACACTATCAATTGCTGTAGCCTTTTAAATGAAACATTTGTCATTTTATTGCCTGGTGCATCTTATTTCAATTAAATTAAGTTTTGCCTAACAAAGTGAATTGTACACAGTATTTTTCATTGTTACTTTAACTTTTTCCATCGCAGGGATCGAACGAAAAGCTTTCGATAATAAGACTGTTTCCTTTGACGAGCACATCAAATCTGAACATAACATGTGGCATTATCTTTACTTCATTGTGCTCGTCAAGGTTAAAGACCCGACGGAATTTACTGGACCAGAAAGTTACGTTTATGACATGGTTAAGGTAAGTAGTACACTACTCAAAGTGTTTAAAACGAATTTGTAAAAGAGCCATGGATATGGAACGTTTAATTACACCCTCTTTATTTTCAGGGGAAAAATCTAGATTGGTTTCCACGCATGCAGGCCATGTCATTGTCACAGAATGATGGTGAAAGTGACCAAAACAATGAGTTTCGAACTCTCCAAGCCCAACTTGATGTGACTCAAAAATTGGTACGAACCTTGTCACAACAACTAACAGAACTGCGGGATCAGGTACGGAAATTTGTTTGGATGGAAAGCTACCATTATTCTCCGCAACCATGACTTTAATTTTCTTTGATGTAGTTGCTTAGTTAATCGATAGAAAGATGATAAAAATGTGCTGATGCCTCACAATGGTTGACATTTTGTTAACATTATTTTCCAGATGACAGAACAACGTAAACAAAAACAGAGGATTGGCTTATTGAACGCACCATCGCCTATACAAAATATTCAGGCTTAATATCTTTTGCTATCTTGTTTTGGCACTTGCATTTTTGTCTTCCTTGGTAAAAATAGTGCTGCATTGTTATCAACTAGATACAATTATGGAATTCCATAGAAAGTTTCTTTTAATCTACCACAGAAGTTTAATTCTGGAGAGCTTTGTAGATATAATTACCGGTAACGGCATCATGACAGATACAAAATTTTGATCTATAATTTTCAGTAAAATATCGGAGTATTTTCTGAAATAGAATTGCTGACCATGGGGCATTTCCACTTTACATTTTCAAGATGTAAGTTTGGTAAGTTCCGGAGGTATTTATTTCATTCCGTTTTTGGGGTATACAAGAGTTACACTCCAGGAATAATGGCAATATCACCAGTTTCCCTTTTAACTCTGGGATTCTGTCAGTCAATGCAATTGCAGGAAACAACTCTGATCTGTTAACATTTATTTTAAGTTTATTCATATAAGCAGTATCTTTATTTCATAGGCTAATATGTTGACTAAGTTTATATTTTACTATTTTATATATGTATATTCTGAGCATTAATATGATAATTTGATCAAGCCACTAAGAATTGGCCCGTTTCATTTTTGGTCTCGTTCCGAATACATTGGGACTGGATTCTGATCACTTTTGAGGGAATGAGATATGTTGGAATAATTGTCATCTTAATGTTATTTTTTTGTGTGCATTTGTATCGTTGACCTGGGAATTTTGCTTATGAAAGGGGACTTCTACCCTCCAAGCAAGTTCTTTAACGTACAGAGATCAAACTGGATCTACACGGGAACTCAGTTTAAATTCTCATCTGAAAGAGCAACCACTTGGAGAATTTCTCACATCCTCAAAATTATCCAGGACCTCGACCGGGGGGCAAACCCCGCTAGTTAGGATTGAGAGGCAAACGCGTAAACCACTCGACCATCGGTGCTGGCACTGATGTTACTAAAGTGTTTAAAATATTACAGAAGTTGCTAAAATACTTTGCATTGCCTTAAAGGTACGTTTCTTACAGCAATTATATACAATAGTTCAATAGTTTAATTACCGTATTTTACGGACTATAAGACGCACTTTTTTCATCAAAAAATTGCCTCCAAAATTCAGGTGCGCCTTATACTCGAAATTAATACAAAAAAGTCTATTACAAAAACGTCCATTACAAATACAAAAACACTCTCAATAGCAGT